>JAEQML010081141.1:0-11325 GCA_016904865.1 Pissodes strobi
TATTTTAAGAATTTTTCGATTTGTTGCAATACTTATGTCCGATAGTGTATATACATATATATCTATAGTTTCATAGAAAATCCTGTCCAGAAGGAAATTTGTTAATTTAACTTGTACATTGATGCCGCTAGGGTAATCAAGTATACCAAAATAACCAATGAAGCTCCAGAATTAATGTTGAATTATTTATACACGCCTAGACCTCTGGGTGTATTTATTAGAGGTAATAACCTGGATTAAAATGATATGCATTGCCACGCATGAATTGGATTTTGAGCTAATCCATTTATAAACCAGGAAGTTTGTTTCTTTTTTGACAATTAATCTATAGGCTTATTTTTAGTATTATTCTGTTACGTTTCCAATGATTATGTTACCAAATTTATTCTAATAGATGTGTGATACTATACTTTGAACCGTGTAAATACAGGGTGTCTCCTAACCTCGGTAAAAAAAATGAAACTGGTGAATCCTCACGTAGTTTTAAGACGAAAATGTGGTATAATTTTTATTCGAATGTTGCTTCGTTTTTAAAATACAGGTTGAAAAAAATTTTTTTCGTGTTTTCTTTTTATTAATAAATAATGAGAAGGGACATTCGAATAATATTTGCACACCTTAATAAAGGGTTTGAGCACTTTATTTTGTGTTCATGTTGAACTGCTCAATTAGTTCATTGGCGGAGATCCGGGTAACGACTACTAGAATTTCGTAAAAAGCAATATTACGGGCCTGTTAAATACTCAAAATTCTTATGTTGTTTGATAAAAAAGTTAATTTTAAGCAAATTAAGTTTCTTCCATTTTTCTCGTATCTCTTACAGTTTTTCGAGTAAAAAATTTTCTTGTTCACGTTACAAGAATCTCATTATTGCAAAGTGCTCAAACCCTTTATTAAGATGTGCAAATATTATTGGAATGTCGCTTCTCATCATTTATTCATAAAAAGAAAACACGAAAAAATTTTTTTTTCAATACCCTGTATTTTGAAAACGAAGCGACATCCGAAAAAATTTTATACCAAACTTTTGTCTTAAAATTACGTGAGGATTGACCAGTTTAATTTTTTTAACGAGGTTAGGAAACACCCTGTATATAGGGTGCATCTTCTCATCTGGAGATTACCATAGCACTAGCTATTTATTTTATTGTCCAATTAATACATTCTTAGGCTTAACTGCTTTCCTAAGGAGTCAATGAAACAATTATAAACAAAATCATTCATATTTAAGGAAAATTTTCTTGTATTTTTATTGAAGAAATATTCAGAAGCTTGAATGGATGAATTTCAGATAAAGTTAACTATGCACAATTTTTTGTGTTTTGTTTTGTATTTGCTTCCAAATTATTTACTGTCTAATTACAGCATATTAGAAGATGTCTAGAATATATTTACACCAGGTTGTAGCATTGTAAGTGTTACCAATCCCGGAAATATAGTCTCTTCCCTTTCACTCAGTATTAATGATTTAGATCTTAATATTGAGGGTTAATGATCTTACCATTTGGGTGATACTTATTTAGAGAATCTTATCATTATTTTAAGTGCGATACCATAATCTCAATTAGGTTCGAGACCTAATTAATTTTCCTTTGTGCGCCTTATGTCTGAGAATATATTTAATATTTAAATAAATAGCCTAATTAGGATCTTTGATGTTTCTCTTGGTATGCTGGAGTCAAGGTCAAGTTTAGTTTACCCAATTTCTTTGAAGTTTTCTCGATGTTCATAGATAGTGTATTTTTGTAAATTTTACTACCCAAATTGCAATGCTTAAAAATCATTGATATATTCATATTAGAAAATTTAGCGGCTCCTTGGTCCAACTGTCAACGCTACGATCCACACCTATAAATATTAACAACGCCGAGCGAACCAGGCATAGGGATCGATTGTGAAGCACTTAACTAATCGCGTTTCACAGTTTAGTCAAATATTCGATAACTGCTATTTAAGACATTCTCGACGAATGTTTCTACGCGCACACACAAAAATTAATTTGCGACGACCCATGTTTTTGGATTGTTACTTTATTGCTGTACTCTTATACGTTCTGCACAAGAGCACAGCTAACTGAAGTATCTGGTTAAAAGAGCCCATGATTAAGGAATTATTTTGCAGTATAGTATATATATATATAGCGAGAGATCAAGCAAAGCCAAAATCAAAGGGCCCCCGTAACGATAAGTCAAACACGCCTATGTCAGGAATATAAAAAGAAGCTTCCCGTGCTTGAAATGGAGAAGAAACTTCAGGCAAAAAAAAACGACTGGAAAAGATAGGAAGTAGCCCTTAAAGAAATCTTAATTGTCATCTTTAATGCCGCAATATAAGTGTAGTCACATACATGTTGAATTATATGGTGGGACAAAAATGCTGTGAAGCAGTCCTCAGCGGGTTTCATTTCTTTTAATTAGAAGATATTCAGGTTCCATTGTAGTTGATTGTTTATCAAAAAGGAATCAAATTAAAAAGCTATTCATAAAATGTAGAAAATAAATTATCCATATATTGATAATCATCACCATCGCAGCGACTGTAAGTATCTGTAATATTGAGTATATCCACGTAACTTCAATATTGTATTGTAAATAAAATAGAATATTTGTTTCCACAAGTAACCATTTGGGCTGGCACCTAATTATTCATTTGTTGTCATATGTGACAGCCTGGGCTATATCAATATCATTTAAGCAGGTTAGAAATTATATTAGATAAGTACAGTACTAATCTTTATCATAATTCCAATGAGTACGAAAACTTTATGCAGCTAGTTTTGGAATATTTTGTTAAGAAGTTTTACTATATAGGTTTCACATCTGCAGTTGTTATCCCAGTTAATCCTCTGTCTAGTGTCTGTATCGCCGTGCCGTATTCCTTAGCAATTAGGTAATATGAACCTTGTGCTGTGATATGAACCTAATACTAAGTGTGTGAAGACCTTGCAGATATTTAACTATGATTATTTTAAGTTTGAATTCATTTCTTGTTTTTTGTTGTGAAAATTTTCCAATGTATGTATTCCTGTTTCTCGTATGCAAACTTTTAGACGCAGTTGAGTTTTTGATAAATGGCATCTTATGCTACTTTTTGTTGTCCTCCTATACAACATGACTCTCCTCATACCATGCACTACTCGCTAGTGAAAGCAGCAAGGGAACAAATAAAAAAACTCATTTAAGTCCGTTCATAATATGCGAATTAACGAAAATTAGTGTTAGTTTGAAACAAGTTAAAAACTACCTCAGTAGATAATTTGAAATAATTTAAAATTACAATTCAGCTTATTTCAGTTTCAATATAATTATATTATGTACTACAATTATTATTTATACTCATTCAATGTTCAATTTATATCATTAAATCGATTCATTTAAAATAAAATAATAGCATAATATAATAAATGGCAACAATATTATTTATTACATTGTCATGGAAGCAGAGTGTAAAAAATGACGATGATCTATTTTAATTGATATTGCTTGAGAAAAATGGGAAAAAATTTGTTTCCATCAAAACTGATGTGTATAACACGCTTATGTTTACACATATGGAATTACATCGCAGATAAATTGGAATAATTTTTTATAGCGAAAATTTATCTTTGCAGGAGTGTAATATGAAATGTAATAACTCATTTTAAAATTAGCTCGACATATCAAATAATCTCTTTTTACATGTTTAAATTGATTTTTCTTGAAATATTTGTAATTGATTCTTTTATATATTAATGAAGCAATGAAGTTGCAGCATTTGGTTAAATTAACAGTTTGGAATTGATTTGATAATATATAATATATATTACTACTTTTCTTCGGTTCTAGTGTACATATCATTATTATACATATATTATACATTACTTATATATTAATTTATGCAATAACGGCTTGTACATAACGGGGTGATTGATTAATGCTAAGGACCCACCATAACTCGGAAATCGTTTATCGTTGAGATGTGGGAAATTAATTCTATGACTAACTAGAACCAGGACGATTTTAAAAAAAATATTTTTGAGTTTCTAAGGTAAGCGCAAGATGGCACAATCTAACGTTTACATTTAATTTTTTTTATAATATTTATAGGTAGGCAGAACATTGGAAACTAATAGTCGTTGTCTACTACTCCTGCCGAGAACACATTTTCGTAGCTTCTATGCTAAAGTGGTAGGGGAAAATTTATTCATCTCGCACAGATTCGCTGTAAATTTTGGGGTGTATCAACCGATTTTTAAAAACTAGGTATCGTTGAGAGGGCTATTTAAAGTGAATCTAGGACTGTTTTTCGAATGACAATTTTCCGAAAGACAGTTCTTCGAAGGACAGTTTTTCGAATGGACAATTATTCGAATGGATAATTATTCGAACGGATAGTTTTTCGAAAAGACACATATTCGAAAGGACCCTTTTTCGAAAATATTAAATTAGATAAAAAAACATAAAGATAATTTTAATTTTTAACGCAAATTATTAAAATTGTTTATTAAGCATATTATTTACATATAATTATTAGGGTTTTGCATGGCCTTCCGCTCGCTTCGCTCGCTACGGGAGCTCAATCAACAAGAACTAACCAAGTGCTAATCAAAACTAACTCAAAATTAGAAAAAAAGGTAAATTAATAGAAAATAATATACAAAACATCTGTCGCTACCGACAGGAATCGAACCCGCAGCGCCGGAATGACAGGCAAGAACGCTACCTTCTACACCACGTACCATGCAGAAATTTTGCTAAAACGGTAAAAGGGACTAACCCAAACAAAATTAGCGATTCGAAAAATGGCCCATTCGAAGAATTACACATTCGAAAAATTGTCGATTCGAAGAATTGTCTTTTCGAAGAACTGTCCATTGAAGAAATGTCGTTCGAAGAACCGTCGTTCGAATAATTGTCATTCGAAAAACCATCCGGATTCAATTTAAAGTATATTCAGGACACAAACACGAATAATATACTCGGTGTTATTATACGACCTTATTATAGCATTTTTCATCAGTAATCTCCAATATAATAAAAATGGATATTATTAGCTTGAAAGATAACCTGTCGAAAAATATCCTATATAAGTATATCGAGACACCTTAGAGGAAAATTGATAAACTCAACTTAACCTTGTCTTCAGCATACCAAAATTAATATGAAAGATCCCAGTAATTAAGCTATTTATTTAAATATTAAATACTTTCCCGGACATAACCTACGCAAAGGAAAATTAATTGAGATTATGGATCGCACTTAAAGTAATAATAAAATTCTCTAAAATAAGTATCACCCAAATTATAAGATCATTAATCCTTAATCTTAAATTCTAAATCATCAACATACTATTTTTGAAATATTTCCAACTAAAATTTGAACTTTAAGGTTCTGACTAAATACAGTTAATCACAGAACACCTTAATATAAAGATTACGCTGCTAAATAAAAAACATATAAATTAATTCCATGGCAGCGACAACATCACGGGACAAATAAACAGTTTAAAAAAATAAATCAAATAACTTAACCTGAGATAAAAAAAAATTGATCAATGAAGATCTACAGGGGAAATCGAAGTGAGCTCAATTCGGTAACCTGCGTATGGACAAAAACCTCAAGTGGTAGTTAGGTACGACGGTCTACTGCCATAAGCCTTACAGACCGTCATCTTTTACCGTTTCGGGGATATATACCTGGATTTTAAAAATAAAGTTATATTATTGATTTTGCACACATTACTCTTGATAAACTACAGGTTTGGGAAAATATAACATAATGAAAGTGGCCACAAGAAAATCATTAAAAATACTTGCAAGTATGGAAAATTGCCCCAACAGAGCTTTCCGGACTAAATGATTTAAAAATTCGGTTCCTCTAAAAAAATTTTTGTACAAATGTGGTGAATGAATGCTAAAACTAGCAGTATGACTTCACATAAATTTTCTATCTGACATTTTATGTAGCTTCACTAATAAAGAGATTAGGGGACTGGAATATCTTCGCCCCCGTACATGCTGCAAAAAAACTTTAAGACAAAACTATTTATTAGGAAACATTAATTTTATTGACAGTATGGGTAAATATACAAGGTATCTCAAAAACAATGTTTTTATTGTCAAGTAAGTTTATTTAGCCAAATTTTTACTCTTTATTTAATTCTACATAAAAAAGGGTATAATTCACTATACGTCAGTTATTGCTAGTATTTGAGATAAGTAAGTAGACAAGTAAATAAAACAACTAAAATAGCTTACCTTACCTTACCTACCTATTTTAGTACCTAGTTATTACTATGGAAGGTAATTAATTAAATAATGTTATCATATTATTTGTCACTCTAACGGCTGTATCGGGAACGTTTTCCAGAACATCCCACCCCATCGCATTGTATATTCGCAAATGTAGAAAGAAAAACGCGAACTGATTTTCCAAAAAAATCAATTCATGCTCGACCAGTAAAAATGAAGCGAACGCAATAAATGTCATTGTGCTCGTGGCAATAAATCCACATATCTGAATACGTGGCATCTCAGAAGAGAGAAATATCATCCAAAAGTTCAGTACAGCGAATTCTTATTAACAACGGATACCACTCTTTCAAAATTCACTTGGTGCAACATTTACAGCCAAACGACTACGAAAGACGAATAGAATTTGTAGCCTTTTTAACATACTCGGTTATATGATGATCCGATCCAAGTTTTTTAGAAAACAATTAAGTGGAGCGATGAATCACGTCATAATAATGGAATTGCAAATCATCACAATAGACATTATTGGTCGACCAAAAACCCACATTGGATCCGACAGACTCACTTTCAGAATATTTGAGGAATAAATGTGTGTTGTGGACTTTTTAATGGTCGATTAATTGGACCATACTTTGATGAGGACATCTTGAATGGCGAAAAGTATTTAAGGTTTTAAAAGGAAATCTTACCAACGCTGTTGGAAGAAGTTCCTAAAAAAACGATGTAATAGGAGGCTTCAACAAAATGGTGTTCCGCCAGATAACTCCCAGATTATATCTAATTTCCTCGACAATATATTTGAGAGATCCTGGATCGGAAACAGAGCACCTGTCAGGTGGCCAGCCCGGTCACCTGACTTAACAACCCTATTTTTACTTGTAGGGTTATTTAAAGGGAGAAGTTCATACTGAGATGCCAAGAAATTTAGACGATTTGAAACACAAAATTACAAAGGCCTGTACCACTGAGCTTCTAAAAAGGTACGAACTTTGTCAAACCGAGAACGGTCAGCAGTTTGAGCATTTATTATAAGTTTTGTTAATTGTTTTTGTTTATAATCGTTTTTAATTGTTTTAATAGTAGATTAAATAAATATTAAATAATAGCTTCATCATATGCAATTATCTAAAAACCAGCAAGAATTTTTGATGGAGAATTAAATAGAGTCAAAATTTGGCAAAATATACAGCGCGTACTTGACAAAGAAAATTTTGTTCCTGAAACACCTTGTATATTTACCAATACTGTCAATAAAATTAGTGCTTACAAACAAACATTTCTCATTTTAAAGTTTTTTTTTTAATCATGTACGGGGGCGAAGATATTTAGTGCATAATATTGTAACATATAAATACGCCGGCAAACGCCGAGCTAATTAGACTTTCGGGTCTCTCAAACCGCTCAATTGGTCGCTGGACAGTACACAGGTACGTCCACTTCTAGTTGTTCTATCCCACAACCCCCATAACTGAGAACACTTATACACAGGTATAAGGTGGTCAGGTCCTTACCTAACCTGGGTGAACGTATGCATAGGTATACGGCATTCGGGGGCTACTGAAAAGTATAGAGAGAGTCGAATTTATGAAGTATTAGAACTTCTAGTAAAGGGATAGTTTTTGGGGAGTTTTAAAAAGTAGTGAAAGTGCCTTAGCAATTTGTGATAAACTTAAAAGACTTACCTTATAAATATCAGAACAAATACCTAAATAAAAGACAACCCGCTCACATAAACTTTATTAATAAAATAGTGACGTCACTATGCCAAATAAACTTTAAAATAAGCCACCCTCGCCTGCCAAGTGATTTAATTTGAGCGTCGTGACACGCATAATTCATCTACGTCACATCTAAAATAGTGACGCCAAGCAATTTAGTGTTAATTGTGCCTAGTGCCATCTTAATGAATCTACGTCACAACAACAGTAATAAATTAAATTAAACAACAAAATCAAGTAAATCATTAAATAATTAAACATTTAATAAACGCAGGCTAGGTCAGTTTAGCTATTGCATGAAATCTAAGCACATATTGGTTCGAATCACGCGCCGAGGTACGGCCAAGTGCTGCCATCTATAGGCGGTCGGCGTCACCAAAGACAGAGTACAGACACGTGCTGCATCCACGGACGCTTGCCGAAGTACGGGCGGTCGACGTCACAAGCGCCATCTAGGGGTGTATGTTCATACCTGGAACAAACAAAGAAAAAATTAACTACGTTGTGGGAATGCTAATTTTTGGCGAAAGTGCAAGTCAATTACCGAAAACACAAATATAGTTAAGTATATGGAGCAATACAACAGATTTGTATAGGAGAAACTAAATGAAACCATGGAGCGAGCAGGAGAAACAAGTGCAGAGGACGAAGAGAGGAAAAATATAATTATATGGAACAAGTACTCAAGTAAAAGAAGAATTTAAGCAACTAAGAAAACAAAACACAAAAACTAGGAGAGACCCGACGCCTCAAAATGTAAATAGTGTAAATATAAAACCCAAGTGCTCATAGAACTTGATATATACAAGGCACTTAGGAGGTTAAAATATAAATAAGAAAGATATATAGTGAAACATAGAAAATATATAGTGAAACATAGCATAATATAAGTCCAAGTGTTAATGAGAAAAATATATACATAAGATGTTAATAAACTGAATATAGAATAATAAACATTATATAATATAATAGGACATTGAAGGATTTATGAAGAAAAATGAAGCTAGAAGAATGAATTAGGCGAATATTAGCGAGAAGAGTAGTAAACTATGTATGCAAATTAAATAGGTGAGGCAAATGTGAAGATATATACAGTAAAGCACAAGTAAATGTGAGTTGCCATTAAAATTGTGTATTGAAAGTATATACAGGAGGAATATATGTGTATACGAGGAAGGATTATGAAGTAAAGTGTAAAGTTAGTCCGGCCTAAATAAGATTGCAACGATGGATGGTCTAAAAGATAACATCACAGCAAAAAATTTAGGCATGGAAAAGTTGAGCATATAGGGACTGAAGTAGCTACGCTGACGTTGAAGGAAGTTAAGCAAATATTTTGGTACCAGAGATGATCAAGGGCAAAGTACCCAGGTGAAATGTTACATAAGCAAGAAATGTTTATGTAAAGCATGAAGAATATAGAAGAAGCATACATAAGTTGAAAAGTTGTTTATGTAAAGTGAGAAGAAATATAGAAGATGTTTTTGAGAATAGAAGAAGCGTACATAGTGAGGAAATATATAAGCAAAAGATGTTTATATAATGTGTGAGAGCATACGTGGATATATAAATAATAATATAATGTTTCTCTGTCCTACACAATTTACATAAAGCTAGCATAGATATACATAGCGTGCCTATATACATTTAAAGTAAGCCTTGAGTAAGAAAAACTTAAGATATGGGAAGTAAATATAAGAAACATAGAATAAAATAAATATATGGGAAAATGTATATGTAAGCGATACCAAGAAGTGTATAGAAAAACAGTAAGTAATTGTAAATAATGTATATATAACCTTACCTTGAGAACATGCTGCATGGATCACAATCCAGGACCAGTCAGGAGCTATTGGAAAGCACCAATCAAGTCCATACAAGACTTAGCCATTCTAACAATCAGTAGCAGAAGTATTCCCATTCTTAGTCTAGGGATTTCTACAAGATTAAAAAGTATAAGAAATTATAATATATGAATGAAATACCAGCAGCTGTAGACAACGAATTAGATAACTTAAAAAATAACAAACCTTAAATCAAATCTTGCCAAGTATCTAATATTGCCAAAAATCCAATGCCAACACACACACGAAGAAACAAATCAAGTCGACGCCATTTTACCACGCCTTTCGAGGAACAAAGAACAAAGAAAAGAACCGAGTCTGCGAGACTACGAACTACGGCAGACAGCATTGCAAATGAAGACCGCTACAAGCACCATCTACCAGACTTTGTGTAAACCAAGCAGTCCGCAACACAAGGAATCTGCGAAAATGACATATGCAGTCGCCATCTGTGACCCACGGAAGCGTAACGTATAATTTCCTCTTAATTTACATTGCATTGTTAATATTAATTCATCGAAATGGCACAAGATTGAATTGCCAGGCGATAACTTACGAAAATAATAAGATTCATAAAGACATATGATATGTTGCAAATATATTTTATTGCTTTAAACAAAACTGGCATGTTGAATTAAGTCAGGAAAATAAATTGTGTCATTTGATATACCCATATAAGCAAGTTTTGGATAGGTCAAGAAATATAACTGAGTCAATAAACTATGATGTTAGCAAATATTTTATACATAGACGGGAAAGTCTATATACTATATAGTTTTGATAAGTTTGTAAATAATGGATTTAAAAATAAGAAGTAAACAACAATGGCTAAAAAGAATATAGACAGGACCGGCATTTGCAATTTATTCTAAAAAAAAAATAAGTTTAACATACCGTAATATAGGATAGGTAATTTATTTTTAGACAGGGCCGAAATGAGTTGCTTTTTTAATGCCAAGGGAAAAAATTCATTATCTTTATAGATATACAGCACTAACAGACCTTTTCCAAAAAAACTAACAGCTATAAAGACAATGAATTAATGTCACCTCTGTTGGGATGGACGCATCTTAATAGAGGAGATATCATATGAAAGGCATCTTATTGTCCATAGACATAAAAACCTAGTTTTAAAAAATGGCATTATAAGCCAGTATAAAAAGATGTTCTCAAAACGGATAGGTTTGCACTAGATATAAGGTAGAATAGATCAATAAGCTTAAAGAAATCAAATCGAGAGAGTTTTTATCATATAACTAGTAATAAGTTAAAAACAGAACCGTATTTAAATAATACGTTTGTCACGTAGTTGCTTTATTAACACAATGAATATTAAGACGTAAAACGTTATTGGCCATAAAAGCAAATAAATTTTGAAATAATACATCTCTAGTAAACAGCCGGGTTTATAAAATTATGATTTTGTTAATAAGACAACAAAAAACGTCACAAATAAGAAAAAAAAAGGATAAGATTATAACATTTGTAAAACTATTTTTCTTTTGTTACATGTACCTATAACTAGCACACA
>JAEQML010081142.1:0-11325 GCA_016904865.1 Pissodes strobi
CTATTGTAAAAATGCTATACTGCTTTTAAGTTTTGTTATTAGTTGGCCATGACGGCGAGGCGCGACGAAAAAAAAAACAATCGAGCACTGCAGAAATGACACTATTTCTTGTCGTCCGACAATACACCTACTTATTACCCCAGCCGGGATGATTAAGTTATTAACCTTTCGTCGGGCGCAGCTGTTCCAGCAGATACAACAGTCTTTCTTTTGCATCGTGTATGGTAACATATAGTGTTAAAATCCCCACCGCATAGATAGCCTCCTATCATGTGTCTAGAAATGTAAAACTTTAGTCAATGGTAGTGTTCTCCTCTATGCTAAAATGCGATATTTAAAATTTGTAAATTATAACGTCATCAGGTGCAGTGTATCTAAGAGATCATAATGTTTGCCACGTGCACATCAAACCTTCTATCTAACACAAACTGCCACGGTCGTATCGATAGCTCCTCTAAAATTAGAAGGCTACATATGCGGTGGGGATTTCATCACTATAGGTTACCATACACGATGCAAAAGAAAGACTGTTGTATCTACTAGAACAGCTGCGCCCGGCAAAAGGTTAATAACTTAATCGTCCTGACTGGGGTAATAAGTAGGTGTATTGTCAGACGACAAGAAATAGTGTCATTTCTGTGGTGCTCAATTCCTTCTTTTTTTTCGTCACGCTTCGCCGTCAAGGCCAACTAATAACAAAACTTAAGTCGTATAGTATTTTTACAATAGAAAAATGTTAAATTCCCAATATTTCAAAAACTACAAGTTTTTCGAATAGATAACTTTATACAAAGTGGCCGTTATTTTTAATGCAAAATATGATAAAACTATAAAAATAGGAGATTTCAATTTGAAAAAAATGACTTTCAACGATTTTTCTTTTTAATTTTTGATGTCAGTTCTTGATCACCCTGTATTTATTTATTATAAAAAATGTCAACACAGACCACGGAAGTAGATCCCCTTCCACAAGGAAACCAACTTTTGTATTAAACTTTTTGGTACAGCCCGTAGATTCTGAGACAAGTGTCATCCCATAATAAACGGGCCACCCTGTACAACTATGCATAGGTCACTAAAGCCAAAATTTCCATTTGAATCACCCCCTAAAAAAGCAGTAACCGTTTGGCGATGGTGCTTCATATACACTTTCATTATAAAACGCATATTTCCTTGAGTAATGCGATAACATAATATATCACCTGATTATTTACAACCTTCTGCAGATACATACTGTATACAAGCTATTTTTTACTTTTTTTTATCTTTCAAAAATAACTTTTTATTATCTTCTTTTTCTTTAATCTGGTTCTTAAAATTCTCTCTGGATTTATCATTTTCTTGAAAATCTTGGTCTTACCTGGCGATGAGGACATTGGCAGCAATGTTGATATTTTGCCCGGAAAGCAATTGCTTGCTAAAGCAAAGGTTTATTTTTATAACAACCGTCGGCGTCGGCATAACAGGATTAGAAGGTGTAGAGCGAGAATCTGAATATCAAGTTGAAGAAGAAGGTGCTAGTGAAGATGTAATTAAGGCGGAAGTCGAGGGTTCTGGAAAAGTAAATTCAAAAATAAAATTGAAAAATATCATGAATTAACAGCGATATTGAAAAATCCTAAACCTGATTTTTCATAACATAACTTTTTGAAATGTTGATAGACAATAATGCTTGAAGAGTAAAAAAATACGTTTTTTTTGTAAGTGTCCAAGTCCAAATATTTCTTCGGAGGAGATCAAATGCCTCATAGGAAGGAACAGTCGAGATATGTTGAACTTCCAGGAGATAACTTTAACTGGGATAACGAAGCAGAGATGGGTAATCACATGGCAAAGGAGGCTATCCAAAACGGATTATGATGAAAATTTTGGAAAAGCTCCTTCTCATATGATGCTTATGCTAGATTTTTTACCAAGAAAACAATTGGAATAGATATTTGTCGAAAATTTATTAACAGGTTTTAGCCTACTAACGTCTATGAAAAAGAGATGTTATGGTGTCACCGGTGCTGTTAAAGAGAATAGGGTTGCAAAATACTGCACTGTAACAAGTAAAAATCAAATATTTAAAAAAAAAAACGAGAAGATTCTATGAATCGAAAATATTTAAAAATGGGACAACACTCTCTTTACCATGGCCTCAACTACATGGCGCCCACACAACAAGTTATATAAAACTTTACTCGCAAGCACAGAAGAAAATTCTTCAATTAGCCCGTCCACATTGCTGACCTGTGACGACTTGGCTTATAGATACTGCAAGCTCTCTCGGAGCAGATATAAACATTTCGAAATGATTGAAATAGCTTCCAAATGATCTTGGCTGTATAATAGCCCCAAGAAAGATATTGAACTTTATAAAAAGCTTAGGTGGCGTTTATTTCCATTAGAGTAGGGCCCACTACATAGATTGAGGTGCAGATGAGCCTTTGGTTGACCAAATGACCCCGAACAATCTGAAATTTATAATCTACAAGGTTATTTGCTCTTTCGGTCTCCCAAATATTTTGGACAGTTCCCTCACTAGCTGTGCTAAGATGATTTAGCAGTACATGATCAGCAGAAGGGTCAGAGTTTTCTGAAGAAGCCGAATTTTTTATCTTCAAATAGCGTTGCTCCAGGGTTCCAACCATTTTCTGCAGTACATCAATTAGGCATAAGCTCTTCTGATATGCATTACAAATAATTTTAGACACTTTCGTTTTAATTCAGAACACGTTAAAGCTGAGCTGTTAAAAGGAAATTTTTATTTGTAAAATCGAGATTACATTAAAAACATAAGGCCATAATATGCAAATATGAACGATACTCCGTACACATCGCATGTTGGGATCAATTATGTCTGCTGTTATTTGTCGACAAAAGAATAGTATTTTAGGCTTTGTAAATAGTATCTGATTATGGACCTGTTTTTTTTTTGTTGCCTTGACTTTGACCTTTTTTTTTATCTGCTTATTAAGCGGCTCAATTCTTATCCAGGTGCTTGTTTAGGATCCAATAAGAGGTATGGTAAACAAGAAAAACTTATTATGCCTCAAGGTTATATTTTTTCGGTGGTTTCAATAGACAACATTAACTTTTACTTATATTTGCATAGGCATAAATACGTGTAATTATTTCGATACCAAATGAATTAAGTTATTTTTACGTTTTTATAACAAAATATCCATCAAAGCCGAAATTTCTAAATGACATTATTTAGCGCTAGGCCAAGAGTATCAAATCCAAGTATTAATAAAATATTTTAATTAATATGAGGCTGATGATTCGTTAGGAAATGAGGAATTAATTGGCCGAACAACTGTTGTGTCAACTACTAATAAAAAAGAAAACGTTTATATTTTATGATAATTGACTGCACCCCTCAATAATTGCGAAAGAGAAAAAAGCCAAATGAATGTAAAAACGGGAGATAAAAACGTGGAGAAGAAGGTGTAATGCTTGATCCTATTGACCTTATAACCTTTACTCAAGTCACGTCGCTCGTCGCTTTTTTCTGCCTAATATACTTCCATCCCCTTTCCGGTTAGATATTTCCATATCTTTGTAGATTTTTATTCTTTCTTTCATATCCCTAAAATATAGACGAACGTTTTACGGTTTAAATTTCTTTCAGACTTGCTCTAATTTTAGCAATAAGATTTATGTGATTAGTCGAAACGGCTCTAATATTTAAAGAATTTCATCCCAATCTCTTTAATGATTCAAATAACCTTACTTAGTGGAGGCTTTAACCTGTAAATCTAAAATGGCTGGCCTAAATAGAAATACCAGTTAATGTACCAGTGTATATTGTTAATTTATAAATCAAGTACATAAGGTCGCCAAACATGGTAAAATGCATACAGATACACTACCAATTGAAATTGAAATAAAATCGTATACCATTTTTCTAAGTATTATAATAATGAAATAAGAAATAGCAAAATTAATGAGAAAACGTACCAACAATAGGCTACAAAATTAAATCTACAGGCACTTACAGTAACCAATTAGGGGGATTAAATATACAGGCCGGAGAAAAGTATGTACTACCCATAATAGCTACGTTATCAATAGGTTTTATGAGAACGGTTGGAATACATCAACCATCTTTCTGCCATGTCATTTAGCTACGAGTAAATGATGAAATTTTTTAACAACTTTATTAAAAATGCGCAACATGGTTTTAATTATCAATCACAATAGAACAGAACAGTGTTAAATAAAATATAACAGAGAACAATTAAATAATTTATAAGAACAATGCAATGAAGATGGGAAGTAACTTATTTCACTAGGTGCTGAAAGTGATATCCGTTTACTACTTGACAGAGTCAAAATCGTAAAACAAAATCTTCTTAGAGTGATTTACATAATGTTAAAAATCAACAAATGTTACTCCCTACAAATAAGATACATTTGATGTGTCACCCAAAAGCGTGGGTCTTGGTACCATGCTTTTATTTTAAGTTTGTTAAGTTAAGGATTTTAATCTAAATTATGTGAACCCTTTTCTCAAAAATGTGACGTACGATGTGTGTAATTTAATTGTGACCATTGTCGATTTGTGTTGTTTGTTTGTCTCCATGGGTATGTCCTTTTCCACTGACAAGTAACACTGATGAGGGCTACGGCCGAAAGCGCTCTGTTACGCTCTTTATAGAAGTCCGTTTGGATTAAATTTTGCATGATATACAAAGATTGTTTCATTGCTTGTTCTTTAATCGCATCCTAACGGATCATGCATTCAATTTCAAACTTTTCAATTTCTGTTAGGGGGTTCTCCTCAAATAAGCACATACTCAGGCCGGGGGCAAAATTTAAATTATCAGAGAAGTTTTCGCGCTTAGCTCCACTACCCGCACTGCATCCCATGCGCTATAATAAACGTACGCTGCATAGAGCGCCCGCCAACAGTCGCAACATAACACCGCAAAGGGGAACATGTCAGGTCGAAATCCTTCGATTTCTTCCGAAGTCGCGGGCCCTTCTGGAGTACAAAAACCCTTTAATGAGAGAAAAAGTGTTTTCCGAGTGAGGAGCTCCGAAAAAACAGAGGAACAACTGAAAATGAGTTTGAACTTGCCTGCCAGAGAAGCCACGCCAAGTCCGGGGGGTTCAAGTTCTACCAGTCCCAGAAGAGCAGTTAGCCCCCTCTTGGAAGTAAAACGACCCATATGTACTTTGAAATGTGATAATTGCAGTTATGCCCTTTCTCATCGCTTTGGACTCATCCCTGGTGGATCTGATACAAGTAAATACGATATTTTTCCTGTATAATCGCTTTAAGATAGCTTTATTTTAGTTTGCCGAGGTTATTAACTTTACCAAACAGTTTTCTTTCAATAATCTAATTTACACTGTCTGTAGCTCATGCCTGCTATTTGTGCTTTTACTTTTATGTTTGAATTTTTGAATTTTATTTCAATCATGACGATATTGGTCTGATGTAGGTGAAGAGTTTTAAAATAATAAATTCGAGCATTTTACCCTTCAAAGAAGCCTAAATTACTAAGGGAATTCAGTTCCGGTGACCGTAAGTAGTTTACATCCTAGGGTTGAGCATGACCGTAAATATTACAATAGCTTCATCTCAAAGAATTAGTTTCTATTAACACTTTATTTTTCACTTAATAGTAGTGGAGTAAGATAGTGAGTGCTATTGTATTAGGGACACAGTGACCATTAGATCTTTGGTATCCGATTATTTATTTCTTGTCTAGTTGAAGCGGATTTACATTTTTATTTCTTATAAATTTTAACAGATTATAGGAATATTTTACGCAATAAACAGAGGTGCAAAATTCAGAGTCACATGATGTTAGATAATCTATTAAATTGACGAATCCCAAAATTTTTAAAACTTATTAAGATATCGGTTGCTCGTGGTAGGCTTAACGTCATTTCAGTAAACAGAGTCTCTATACATATGACCAAAGGTGTCAAGTATTTAACATACTGAATTGCAACTGGTATCAGAAATAAAATAGCAAACATTTTAACATACACACTTGCTAGAAGAATATCACTCTAAACAAATATATAAACTTTTAGCTCGCAATCTGCACGTTCTCTTCTGCTTATATAGGTTCAAGCATAAAAGGATATTTTGTTATTAAATATGTATCTTTCTTCGGTGTATGAATAAACTTAAATTTCATATGTGCATTGTTTATTATAAATACATTAAGGATTCAGATTTATCAAAGCAGTATAAGCTATCCGCAAAAATATGTGACAGAATATATCAATTTCTAGGCATTTATACTTATCAAGAGCAAGAGAAGACATTTTTTAATTAACTAATAATTTATCTATAACAGGAGGTATAAACATCCTGTCTAAAGATAATCTGGAAACTTATTTCTTTAATTTTCTATGGATAAATAAAATATCACTACTAACTTGCTACTTGTAATTCAATATAATTACCTTGGTGCGGTTAAAGCACTTTAACCAAAATCAAAATCAGTATAGATACATAACATGCAGATAAATATTTCCACTTGAAGAAATTCAAATTTATTTTGGCCGTTTTGGAAAGTAATATGATGTTAAGTAATATAATGTTATTTATTTTCAATTTTCCATACAAGTAAATACGATCTTTTTCCTGTAAAATTGTTTTCAGGCAGCCTTATTTCAGTTTGCCGAAGTTATTAACTTTACTATACAGTTTTCTCTTACTAATCTCATTTACAGTGCCCGTTGCTCATGCCTGCTATTTGTGCTTTTACTTTTAACTATATTGGAATTTGATTTCAATCATGACGATGTTGGTCTGATGTGGGTGAAGAATTCAAAAATAATAAGGTCAAACATTTTAGCACTCAAAGAAGCCTAAATTACTAACGCAATCTGGTTTCAAAGGTCGGAGGTGATTCATATTCCGGAGTTGAGCCCGACCGTAAATATTACAATAGCTTTATCTCAAAGAATTAGTTTCTATTAAATCATAATTTACTCGTAATAATAATGGAATGAAATTTTTATCTCAAAATTTTAACTGATTATATGAATATTCTATGTAATAAAAAGAGGTGTACATTGCAGGGCTACATCATGTTAATCTATTAAATTGACGAATCTCCAAATTATGAAAACTTATTAATAGACATATCGGTTGCTCATGGTAGGCTTTAATGTCATTTTAATAAGTAGTGTCTCTATACATATGACCGAAGGTGCCGAATATTTGAAAAATTGAGATGCAACTGGTTACAGATACAAAATTTCAATAGAGTAAACATTAAAAACATACATATTAAACAAATATATATGCTTTTTACTTACAATCTGCACGTGTTCTTTTCGTGTTTTTCGCTTGTGTAGATTCAAACATAAAGGGATATTTTGCTATTAAATATGTATACTTCTTAGTTATATGGATAAATTTAACTTTCATATATGCAATGTTTATTATTAATACATCTAGACTTCAGATTTATAAAAGTGATATCCTGTACTCGCACAAATACTTAGCAGAACATATCAATCTTTAGGCATTTATACTTATCAAGGACAAGAACAGCCAGTCTTAGTTAATTAATAATTTATCTATAACACGAGTTATAAAGATCCTTTTCTAAAGTTATGTGAAACTTATTTCTTTAATTTCCATGCTAATTCAATATAATTACTTTGGTGCGGTTAAAGCACTTTACTGGCATGGCCAATTTACATATATATTTGGAGTGTTAGCAGTTCTAAAATATATGTGCGCGTAGGTGTTTCAATTTAACAGGAAATCTATAGAACGGTATCTTGCGCGCTTTTTGAAGAAATGTTAAAAACAACTATAGATACATAACATGTAGATACATATTTTTCGACTGGAGAATTCCAAATTTATTTCGGCGCGTTTTGGAAAGTAATATGATATGAAGTGATATGATATTTATGATCAATTTTCAATACAAGTAAATAGGTTTTTTTTTTCTGTAGAATCGCTTTAAGATTACTTTATTTGAATTTGCCGAAGTTACTAACTTCCTTATACAGTTTTCCTACAATAAGCTAATTTACACTGTTCGTAGCTTATGCTTCTTATTTCCACTTTTACTTTTAACTATATTTGAATTTGATATCAATCATGAAAATGTTGGTCTGATGAAGGTGATGAATTCTAAAATAATAATGTCAAACATTTTAACACTTAAAGAAGTCTAAATTACTAGTAGTTTCTATTCAACCTTAATTTTCTCTTAATAATAATATAATCACATTTGTATCTCTTATAAATTTTACAGATTATATGAATAATCTACGCAATAAAAAGAGGTACAAAATACAGTGCTATATGGTGATAATCTATTAAATTAGCGAATTCTAAAATTATGATACCTTAACATACTGGTTGCTGGTTGCTCTTGGTAAGCTTTAATGCCATTTTAGTAAATAATGCTTCTATACATATGACCGAAGGTATCGAGTATTTAACATACTGAAATGCAACTGGTTTCAGAAACAAAATGGCAAACATTAAAAATATACACACTTGCTTAGAGAACATTACATTAAACAAATATATAAACTTTTAGCTCATTATCTGCACGTGCTGCTTGTGTAGGTTAAAGCATAAAAATATATTTTGCTATTAAATATGTATATTTCTTGGATGTATTGATAAACTTAAATTTCGTATGTGCATTGCTTATTATCAATACATTTACTATTCAGATTTATGAAAGTAATATATGGTATCCGCACAAATATTTAGCAGAACACACCAATATCTAGGCATTTATACTTATCAAGGGCATGAATAGCCAACCTTAATTAAGTTATATTGTATCTATAACAGGCGGTATAAAAACCCTATTCTAAAGATAATCTTAAACCTTATTTCTTTATTTTTCGATGGGTAAATAAAATATCACTACTGACGTGCCCCCTTGTAATTCAATATAATTACCTTGGTGCGGGAAAGCACTTTACTGGCATGGCCAATTTACGTTTAAATTTGGAGTGTTAGCAGTTTTAAAATATATGTGTGCGAAGGTGTTCCAATTTTCATTACAAGTGAATACGATCTCTTTCTTGTAGAATCGCTTTAATATAGCTTTGTTTGAATTTGCCAAAGTTATCAACTTTACTGTACAGTTTTCTTGCAATAATCTAATTTACACTGTTAGTAGCTCACACCTGCTATTTGTGTTTTACTTTGAATTTTTGAATTTTATTTAAATCATGGCAATGTTGGTCTGATGTAGGTGAAGAATTCTAAAATAATAAAGTCAAACATTTTAACCCCCAAAGAAACCTAAATTACCAACGCAATTCAGTTTCATAGACTAGCGGTATTTCCTATTCCGCGTTTGGGCATGACCGTAAATAATACAATAGCTTCATCTAAAAAAATTACTTTCTATTTAAACCTTAATTTTCTCGTAATAATAATGGAGTTACATTTTTACCTCTTATAAATTTTAACTGATTATATAAAGCTTCTATGCTATAAAAAGAGGTGCACATTGCAGGCTCTAATGCAATTTTAGTTAATAGTGTTTTTCTTGAGGAGTACAATCTGCACGTGTTCCTATCGTGTCTTTCTGCTTGTGTAGGTTCAAACATAAAATATATTTTGCTATCAAATATGTATATATCTTGGTTGTATAGATAAATTTAAATTTTATATATGCATTATTTATTATCGATACATTTATAATTCAGATTTATGAAAATGGTCTAAAGTGCCCGCACAAATATGTAGCAGAACATACCAATCTCTAGGCATTTACACATATCAAGGGCAAGCAAAGCCAATCATATATTATTAATATTTATACCGGAGGTAGAAAGATCCTTTTCGAAAGATGTGGTATGAAGATCCTTTTATAGAGACGTGAAAACTTATTTCTTAAGAGTATACATTAAGTAAATCAATATAATTATCTTGGTGCGGTTAAAGTACTTTACTCACATGGCCAATTTACGTTTAAATTTGGAGTGTTAGCAGTTTTAAAATATATGTATGCGAAGTTAGTAAGAAATCTAGAACATTATTTTGCGCGATTTTTGAAGAGATGTTGAAAATTAATATAGATACCTAACATGCAGATAAATATGTTCGCTTGAAAAATTTCAAATTTATTTCGGCGCGTTCTGTGAAAGTAATACGTTATGCAGTAATATAATGTTATTTATTTCCAATTTTCAATACAAGTAAATACGATAGTGACGATCTTTTCCGGTAGAATCGTTTTTAGACAGCTTTCTTTCAGTTGGCTGAATTTATTTACTTTACCATTCAGTTTTATTTCACTAATTTAATTTACACTGTTCGTAGCTCATGCCTGCTACTTGTACTTATACTTTTAACTATATTTGAACTTTAGAATTTAATTTCAAACATGACAATGTTAGTCTGATATAGGTGAAGATTTCTAAAAAATAAAGTGAAGTATTTTAATTTTCAAAGAAGCCTAAATTACTAACGCAATTCAATGGTAGTTTACAGTCCGGAGTTGAGGATGGCCGTAAATATTACAATAGCTTCCTCTACATGGCGTTAGCCTATTAAATTAACGAATTCCAAAATTGTGAAAACTTATTAATAGACATATCGCTTGCTCAGGGTAGGCTTTAATGCCATTTTAGTAAATAGCGCCTCTATGCATGTCCGAAGGTGTCGAATATTTAACTTACTGAAATGCAACTGGTTTCAGATAGAAAATGGCAAACATTAAAAACATACACACACAATCTTTTTCCAGTAGAATCGTTTTTGAGACAACTTTATTTCAGTTTGCTGAAGTTATTACCTTTAATAAACAGTTTTCTCTTAAAAATCTCATTTACACTCTCCGTAGCTAATGCCTGCTACTTGTACTTTTACCTTTAATAGTTAAAAGTTGAATTTGATTTCAATCATGACAATATTAGTTTGATGAAGGTGAAGAATTCTAAAATAATAAAGTATAAGGTTTTAACCCGCAAAGCCTAAATTAATAACGCAATTCAGTTTCACAGACCGGTGGTAGTTTTTATTCCGGAGTTGAGCATGACCGGAAATGCTACAATCATCTCAAAGAATTAGTGTCCATTTAAACCTTAATTTTCTCGTAATAATAATGGAGTGATTTTTATCTCTTATAAAGTTTAACTGATTATAGGAATATTCTACGCTATAAAAAACGTGCAGACTTTAATGCTATTTTAGTAATAAGTGTCTTTATACATATAACTGAAGGTGTCGAATATTTGAAATACTAAAATGCAACTGGTAACAGATACTACAAAACGGTAAACATTAAAAACATACACTCTTGAGGAGTACATTAAACAAATATATAAGCTTTTTACTCACAATATGTACGTGTTCTTCTCGTGTTTATCTGCTTG
>JAEQML010081143.1:0-11325 GCA_016904865.1 Pissodes strobi
GCCGGGTCGATTCAAAATAGTTGAATCAGATAAGTAAAATTGTGGTTTGCCTGTATTTTGCCAATGATCGTCAAATTAGATTAAAAAGAAGACCAATACCTACGTTGTGTTATTATTATATCTTGCACAATTTTACTAACTCATTATGCGCTTCAACGGAACACATTTAGGAAAACTTGAGGGAAAGGTGCGTCATGTAAATGAAACCACAGATTCCTAATACGCCCAATTTATTAAAGAAAAGCGTGCCGGACTCAGCCCGGAATTCACGAGGGGAAGGAGTACGGCAGAGAAACCCTCGATCCCAATTCATAAACCGAACCACGCTGTACAATCTACCAGTACTACAATTAATCGAATCACTGTCCCCCGTACCACAATTCGCAGTTCCACACCTGCAACAACACATCCAAAACTGAAGAGATAGCTCTTCGGTCGGGAATTGAACCCGAGTCTCCCGCGTGCCAGACGCGGATGTGATAACCACTACACTACCGAAAAGGGGTGCTAGTTAGCCAGTCGCCTCCGGAGGGCACCGAGGTCCCGGGATACGGAGGCCACTCAGCTAAAGTTGAAATCAGGGCCAACATCTCCAGAATGACCACCACACCCATAACCAGGACATTCTCCCGTCAGGGCAGGAAAATGTCAGCAATTTCCCAAAATCTCCTACTCGCAATCACAGTCACACCAAAACCAAAATTCCAGCACGAAAAGACAGCAAACAACACATTCCTGCCCTCATCCAAAGCAGCGCTGCCCACAGCACAAAACGACTTCATCAAACATACACCATCAAATATGAATTATCAATGAGAATAAAAGAAATAATAATTGTGCAAATTATGTCAATAACAATATCAAAATATATCCACGTGTTATGCCATCAAATATTAATTATGAATGAAAATAGAAGAAATATTTATGCAAATTATGTTAATAACAATATCAAAATATATCCATATGTTATGCAATCAAATATTAATTATCAATGAAAAGAAAAGAAATATTTATGCGAATTATGTTAATAACAATATCAAAACATATACACATGTTATGCCATCGAATATGAATTATCCTTCGCATCTTCGCCGTCCCTCATTACACTTTGTAGTATACAACTTTTTCCCAATCGGTACAATTTTTAAAGAAGTTATCTAAAAACATGGTGATTCAGCCGACCCTGGCTAGCCGCTCGAGCTTATCGCCTTGATGCGTCATTACAATTTTGTACCGATCGGTGACAAGCAAGAATCCTTAAATCGGTTCTTTCTTTTGGTCTTAACAAGAGAAATACCTAGAAAGCGTATTTCAAGTACAGGGTTATTCATTATAAATGGACACCCCCCTTAACTTGGTTATTTTTAAAGATAGAGGGATAATTTTTTTATCGGCATGTAGGTAATCATCTAAATTTTTTTATTAGTTATGAAAATATTATACAGGGTGTCCCATAAGCAAACGCCAATATAAAGTTATATTTTTTTAAATGGAACTCCCTGTATATTATTGCATTTTTGGATTCTACTTAAAATTCTAAGCATATTTTATGTATGATGTTACATCTCTAGAGCTAGTAGTTTAACAGCTATAAGCAGTTGAAAATCGGTACTTTGGCTACTTTTCACCTTGGTAGCAAGAAGATCATTAGAGATGGAGTAAAATGAACTTCACATTCCTATCTTAAGTTTTCAAGTGCTATCTGATGGGGCTAACTGGCAGGCGGTACCATGGGTACCAAATCTGGTACCTTGGCAGGTACCATCAGTTAGCACCATCAGATAGCTCTTGAAAAGTTAAGATAGGAATGTGAAATTCATTTTACTCCATTTTTAATGGCCTTCTTGCTACCAAAGTGAAAAGTAGCCAAAGTATCGATTTTCAACCGTTTATAGCTGTGAAACTACTAACTCTAGAGGTATAACATCATACATAAAATATGTTAAGAATATCAAGTAGAATCCAAAAATGCAATAATATACAGGGTGTTCCATTTAAAAAAATGTAATTTTATATTAGCATTTGCTTATGGGCCACCCTGTATAATATTTTAATTAGAAATAAAAAAATTAAGATGATTACCTACAAGTCGATAAAAAAATTATTTCTCTATCTTTAAAAATAACCAAGTTAAGGGAGGTGTCCATTTATAATGAATAACCCTGTACAGTGTATGTGTAGTGATATGTCTTGCTCGCAAAGGAGGCGAAAAAAGGGAGCAATATTCATCGGAAGAAGCGAATCAGGGGGTGAGTTCACATAAGATTATATGCCAAAATTTCAAATATACATAAATACCTGGTTATCTTATATGTATAAAAACAGAAACTATCTCTCGTATAAAAGCATAATGTGTATAATACTAAGCTACCTTAGTATTATGAATAAATATGACACTTGTAACCCTTAATTTTTGACTTAATAAAATTAAAATGGAAAATACTCTCAAACTTCTAAAACTAACTATATTAGAATAAAATAGAGTGCGAACGGGTTACAGTCAAAAATTACTAACAAACTCTTATTTATATATGAGGGCATGACAAAACATTGTTACATTTGTCGTCTGTGCACAAATATACACAGATTCGGAATTGAAATATATTATATCGAAATGAATATAAATAATAAGCAAAAGTTAACGATACGAGCTATTCGAATCGTTCTCTAGTAATCTCGTCTAATCGTAATAGTACATCCTACCAAAGCAATACTATTCAATCACAAAAAGTGGTTACATAACACAACAAAAGGCTGACTAACGAAATATATCGGTCGGCCTGCATTAATGTTTTACATAGAATAAACCGTTTTTACCATATAAAGGAATATAAAAAATAGAAACAAATGGTTATAATGCCTTCGTACTATTATCACGTTTTCGATAATTGACCCCCGTATGGGCCACATGTGGGACTATAAACTACAATTCGATTTGATGCAAATATTGCAAAACAAAAAACTAAAAGTTATATTTAATCATGATCCAGTTATCTACAGGATAATAAATAAAACTCAAAAATCAAATATTATCATAATAATTTCAAAGGATATTCATAGCCACAATACTAGAGAGTTTATAGGAAATCGTACTATTATTATTACTAAAATGCAATTATCCTCAATACCAGTGTTAAAAACACTGTCTAGAGGATTAAGGACTATGTATACTGTAATTATAGTTATTACTGCATTAATAAATAATTTAAAAAAAAAAAAAATTAAGTAAGTCGAAGAGTGCCCTTTTCTCACGAAATTAACCCTTAAAAACTAGCCACAAAGGCAAGCTGACTCATAATTTAGGAGCGACTAAAACCCAAGTTGGGTATTATTATAGCTATGCATGCCCCTCCGTTCGCTTTGCTCGCAACGGGGGATCAATCAACAAGAACTAACCAAGTGCTAACCAAAACTAACCCAAAGTAACCCAAAATTAAGGGAAAAAGGTAAATTAATAGAAATTTTGCTAGGACGTAGATATGGATTCGCGCAGTATTTTGAATTGCAACTCGGGATTTAGCCGCTCGTCATAAATTTATCGGAATGTTATCGTTCGGCTTTGTCGAAGCGATGTATTCCGGAACGCATTATTTTTAAACAATTCGTGTTGATATGAGCCAACCAGTGAGGGAAAAAATTGGAGTAAACATTGCTTGCAGGAGATGTTAATAAATAATATCAATACCTATTTACAAATTCGCATTTGCAGATGCGAATAACTGTAACTAAAATTGGCCTTCACATTTGCAGATGTGAAGGGCCCCAACAGCCTCCACCCCAGCAGAGCTGGGCAGTAGTTAACTACTAAAGTAGTTAACTACGTAGTTAACTACTTTTTTGATACAAGTAGTTGTACTCAAATTACTTGTTTCATTGAAGTAGTTGTACTTGAGTATATTTATTATTTTAGTTATATACTCAAAAAAGTAGTTGGAAAAGTAGTTAACTACTTGGTTCCAACTACTTTTGGTAGTTTAATTACTTTTTATACTCTCAACTACTTGAGAAGTAGTTTAACTACTTTTAAAGTATTTAACTATTTAAGATAATTTTGAGTATAGAACAAACAGGCTCAAACACGCTTTTTTATTCTGATGCAGAGCATGCATCAATCCATCAAATTATTATTTCAGTCGTTATTGCGGTAGGACTGCGACGCCACGTAAAAAGCAAATAAATACAGTTTGTGCGGTGTGCGTGCAAAAATGGCTGCTTGCAGTGGTAGCTCTAGTAATAGTGGTGTTGAATTTAAAAATACTGAGGTAAGTGAAAGGAAATTTTATTTAATATTATCAAAAACGTATTCATTGTGGGGAAAAATTTACGCATTTAAAAAAAGTTAAAAGTAATGATATCCGTGCCAGTTACGTAGTAAGTATACAGTGGTGGTTATTGTCGAAAATACTCCCAGAAAACTTACTTTTATAAAGAAATACTACCTCACACTTTTCATGCACTATTTAATTAATTTTGGATGCAGATATTTAAAAATTAGACATTATATTTCACTAAAACATTTTTTTTTAAATAATATTTCCCGTTTTACATCAACAAGTTTCAGAACAATATATATAATCCCAAACTCCATGTCGATTAATTTGTCATTTCTGTCAGCCTGTCTGTGAATTTCTTATAAATGAATTGCGGTGTTGCCAGATGAATTTCGCCAAAGTTTTAACCGTCATGATAGTGATTTCAGTGATCAGGTCTTCAAACTAGAATTCAGGCTAAGGCAGAGAGGCCTGGGACAAGGCATCCAGCCAGGGCCCCAGGGTTTTCCCACTCTTGCCTGAGCCCCTTTGGGTCCGCTAACGTATACTTTTGCGATTACCCAACTCGTGCTACGCGCTCGTGCTAATAAAGCGATTCCACATATTGTAAATAACTAAAACCTTTTTGGATTAATACATTGGTAATTTTGTTTGGTTTTGACTATATTAGTTCATACTATATGCAGGTTGTAATAATAGATGGGATAGTTTTTGTTTTTGATTCCACTGGCAGCTGTTTTTTGGAAGTTGAAAATACTTGGGCTAAAAAATTGAATACGTATAACACTACCATGCAGGTTTTGCATATTTTCATTTTTAGTTTTTAGATCATTCGGATCAAGAGCCAGATCCATATTCTGCTAGCGATAGTGACTCAGACTATACGCCCGAGCAGAAAAGAAAAAAGAAAATTCCGGACTATTTCTAAAAATATATATAAACGCCCTTCAATTGACTCAAAACTCTTACCAGTAAAAAATGGTCACTCTTCAAAAGAGCAGCAAGACACTTAAAGCAGGTACCTACTATCTACATATTACTTATACTTATGTCAAATTACATCAGAATCTATCATTTTTTCACTATAGCAGCTGTGTTTTTTTCACACAACACTATTTACTGCCTTCGTATTTTTCATACAGTCATGTTTTAAATAATCATTTGGAGCCTTTTTTCTTATGGTTGTTTCCAAAATATTCCCAACCCGCAATGAAAAGTGATTTGAGTTTTTTTTTCAGCGTTACTGTCTTAGGAAAAAATAAAGTAAGGAAGATTTTGTCTTCACCATTATTCGATGGAACATTTTTTGCCCCTACCGAATTTAAAGAAAATACACTAAAAGCGAAATGTCTTCTATGTCTGCCCAAAAATATACAACTAAAAGGATTTTACTCATCATCATCAAACTTTCTAAAACATTTAAAAAACAAACGCCAGGAAAGTTACCAAAAATATGAAGAACATACAAAAATAACTGTGGTGAATAAAAGAAGAAGCCTTGATTCGGACGCTAGTACTTCCACACAAACTACAATTGAAAGCAGCTTGAGATACAAACAAAAAATAAGTAAAGGCGACAGTCAGGAAACTTTCAATAATAAACTTCTGAAGTTTGTAGTAGAAACGATGGTGCCATTATCCGTTGTAGATCATGAAAGCTTTCGAGATTTTTTCTCAAACACAAACCTGAAAGTCATGAGTAGAAGAACACTGACACGCAAAATTGATGATTTGTATAAGGAAGAAATGGTTCATATTAAAGAAAAGCTCCGTAATGCAAAATATGTTTGTACCACAGCAGATATTTGGTCAGCAAAAAGAAGAAGTTTTATGGGAGTTACGGTACATTTTATTGACGATTTTTTCAAAAGACATTCTTTTGCACTAGCTTGTCGCAGATTTCCTGGATCACACACTCACGATAGTGTAGCAGAAATTCTCGAGGATATACATATTTCTTTCGAACCAGATAACAATAAAATATTATCCACTATCACAGATAACGGAAGTAATTTTGTAAAAGCATTTTCTGTATTTGGGCTTAAATTACCTCTTCCAGAAACTGATGACGAATACAATAGTGAGGATGACATGGGTGACTTCCAAGAAAATGAAAATTATCCATTGCTTCCAAAACATAAGCGCTGTGCTAGTCATACTTTAAATTTGTTTGCAACAACTGATGTCAATAACGCTCTTAGTACCAATCAAACATTTAGAAATAGACATGAAAAGGTTTTGCAAAAATGTTCGCTTCTGTGGAACAAAGCAGGGCGACCGAAAAGCGCAGAAATTATAAAAGGTGTCTTAGGGCACACGTTAAGTTACCCGTCCGTAACACGATGGAATTCGTTCTATATGTCCATCAAACAAATTTTGGATGAATAGGCAAAACTGAAATATTTGTGTGAAAAGCATGACATTAAGGATGGCTTTAAGGATGTCGACATTATTTATTTGGAGGAATACGCAGCAGTATTAGCACCTATAGCCGAAACGTTGTTATTTTTACAAGGCGAGAATACTACTTTTTACGGATATCTTTTGCCGAGTATAGTATCTTTAAAAGTAAAATTAGAGAAGTTAAAATTGAGCACAAACATTATAAATTTACAGTTTGTTATCGACAAATTACTTGTGTCCCTCCAGAATAGATTCCAAAGGCTTTTTTGCATTAACGAGGAGTCCATTGAAGCTGTAATCGCTGCCGTTACCATTCCAAGCATAAAACTAAGATGGCTTAGTGTATATAAGGAGATCAGTCCTTCTGTCAATAATGAACAAATTATCAAAATCGTAGTTAATGCCTGTTGGGACTTATTCCCAAATGATTCAATAATTCGTGAATCAAATTCAGATTCAGAAGAGAATTTGCACCCGGGAAATGAATTTTTTGATTTTAAGGAAGAATCAACCCTGAAAGAAGACTTTACATAAGGATAGTTCCTCCCATGAGCCCCATGCTCATGATAATGAATCAGAAAAAAATTACTGTAAAAGTAAGCTTGAGCTAGAGCTTTTACAATACTTAGACGATAAAAGGGGTAATATTGAGTCACTAAACGAGCACAAGTTAATAAAGCAAATATTTATTAAATACAACACAGTTTTACCGAGCAGTGCTCCAGTGGAAAGAATGTTTAATTTCGCCACTTTGCTCAACTCCCAAAGAAGACACGCAATTGCAGACGAACTTTTTGAACATTTAGTTTTTCTTAAATCTAATGGAGTATCTTTTAATAAAAAGTAGTGATATTAGGCTTTTTTGTGTTGATATAATTATAAGTGTTTTGCGTAAATAGAATATCGCACTTAGGTGCAGCAATATTGTCTTTGTTTTATTATTAAAATGTATGCTATTTTCACATTTTGTATAATATTTTTATATTCTCAAATAAATAAATAAAAAATATGTTATGACGTCATAGTAGTTAAAAAAGTAGTTGAAAATGTGAGTACAAATTACTAGTAGTTAGTAGTTTAACTACTTTTTGACACGAGTAGTTAAACTACTCAGTAGTTTAACTACTCTTTTGTTAAAGTAGTTAGTAGTTATACTCAACTACTTTTTTTAAGTAGTTTGCCCAACTCTGCACCCCAGTAGGTGTATTATGTTGGAGTGGTTAGAGGCACACTATATCCCTACATTTGCCGATGTAAAGGATATATGTATTGACAAAAATAAAACGGTATAGTGCTATGTATTTGCAGATAGAAACACAAATAACCACCAAAAACAAATAACCACCATACTATTGCAACCCTCTTACTTAAAATCATTGCATTGGTTTCTGTTCAAAACAGAAATTACAGTATTTGCAGATACTGTAAATATGCTAAAAAATCGTTGCATTTGCAGATGCAGACGAAAGCATAACCAGGGTTAAGCAGCAAGCAAAAAGGTGAATAGTTCGTTCTATTAGCAGATACAATCCATCGTACCCACTGTCAATTCAATTGCAGTTGCAGGTAGTGAACATATTCATGAACCTATTTTTCTGTTCAAAAACAGAAATTGCAGCATTTGCAGATGCTGTAACTAGGCTAATAGATCGTTGCATTTGCAGATGCAATCGATATAATAAGTAGCAAAACCAAGGAAAATCTTTTGCATTTGCAGATGCATTAGAAGATCCTCTCACGCTAGCTGAGGAAATAACTTATCCGAATCAAGACTTACCAACATCAGAAGCACCAGATGGTCCTGAACAAAGTAAGATTTGTTAATAGGAAAAAAACCGACGAAATCATACCTGCGAGGCCAGAACTACATACTCAGATAGTTTTTAGATGGGACAATTACTTATTAAAAGGACTAAAAGATATAAACAAAATAAACAGTATGATAGAGAAGTATCCTGAACAAAGTAAAGACCACGCTTTGCTAATAGGCAAAAATAAAAACGAGGAAATCATACCTGCGAGGCCAGAACTACATACTCAGATAGATAGTTTTTAGATGGTATAATCACTTATTAAAAGGACTGAAAGAAAAAAAAACACACAATATGATAGAGAAGTATCAACCAGCTGCCAACTGTAATGTCCTCAGACCATCAAAATTAAATCTCAAAGAGAGTACTAAATCCTGCCAAGACAACTACTGTATCAATTACAGAAACAACTATGGTCCGTGGGATTAGTGCATTAGCCCTCCCTTTCAATGTAATTACCCAACCGTCTGAACTAGAATTATATGTTCAAAATTGGCAGGAATTAAAGGTAAACAGTTCAATAATAGAGTGGGTACAGGATTATAAAATGCCTTTCAATAGGACACCACTCCGGTTAGCAAAATAGAAGACTACATAGGTTAATTTCAAAATACGCATTCTTGGGGAAAACTGATCTTAAAGATGCATATTTCCTTATCCCTATGCACAGTAGTCAAAAAAGTTGTTAAGATTCGTTTTTTGCAACGTATTATGCCAATTTAATTGTGTTTCATTTGGTTTATGTACAGCTCCGTATCTTTTCACAAAACTGAAACCAGTTGTAAGATATGTAAAGTTAAAGGGTATAAAAACTTTACTCTACTTAGTCGATTGGCTAGTTATTGGTAATTCAAAATAGAGCTTAAAAGTATAAATAAAATTACACAAACATTACAAGATTTAGATTTTATATAAATTCTGAAAAAAGCGTAGTTATTCCCGCGCAACAATGCTAATTTTTCGGGTTTATACAAGAGAAAAGGGACCTACTGACAGAACAGTCTAGTGTCTTTTACCCTGAAAAATAACTACTCACATCTCCTTGCAGAGAGAAACAACCATTGTGGAAGAAAATTTCCCTGGCTGTAGGGAAATTAGGAAGTCTCCTCAGAAATTAAACTGATTATATTTTATTGCAAACTATAGAACAGTGAGAAAGAAATCGATACGTATTTTTTATTTCCACTAAGATGAATATGACAAGAGCTATACCAGTTTTTAGTTTTGTATATATAGATATACTATGCATGGTGTGACGTAACAATTCATGTGTATTATGACGTCATAAGCACATCTCAAGGCGTTGTATCTGCCTAATCTTTGGCTTATGGAAAAAATAAAAACACTTGTTCACTTATTTTTCGTGGGCTATCAAAATCAGCAATAATAATAAAAAAAAAAATAAAATGAAAAATTGATGAAACTTCCTCATTGTCAGGAGAGCCTTTCTGTAACAAAGCGTACCTAATGAAGCGATAAAAGTGATTATTTATTCATTGACAAACAATACGGAAATACTTACAATAAATAGGGGAATTTCTGGTTTTGTAAGCACCAACAAATATGTACCAAAACTTTAAATTTATTGAGCTCCTAAACATTCAATTGTCTTCGGAGTCATCCTACTCTACCATGAACTCACACAAATCTGCACTTTCTCCAATATTGAATATTAAACAAAAGACGAAGCGGTTATAAAAGGGATTCTCAATGGAACATTTAACATAAGACCCCCAAATCCAAAGTACTCAATTACTTACTTGGGATTCCTACCCAGTTCTACAGCGCTTAAAGAGCATGTACCACACTCTTAATACTAATAACGGCACACCGGCACACTGACAACCCGGAAGTAAAAATATACAATATTTTTAAATATGAATACATAATTGAAATCAGATTACCGGATAAAATAAAAGCAGGTGGCTTAAACAGGCTTCAACCTAATTTGATATTACCTTATTTTACCAATCAACCTGAACTATGTATAGCCACACTATTAGAGACTTACATAGAACGCACAAAAGAAAAATGGTGCTACCAGTCAATAAAAGGTGAATAGTTCCTTGTATTAGCAGATACAATCGATCGTACCCTCCACTGTCTGCAATTGCAGTTGCAGCTAGTGAACATACCTATTTTTTCTGTTCAAAAACAGAAATTACGGCATTCACAGATACTGTAAATATGCTAATAGATCGTTGCATTTGCAGATGCAATCGATACCACAAGTAGCAAAATCAAAGAAAATGTAATACTCACTCACAAAAAGCCTTATCACCCAGACAGCAGTCAAACCATTAGCAGATGGGTCAAGTTAATACTAAGAGCCAGCAGTATAAACACGGAAATCTTTGAGGCACACAGCACGCGACACGGGGCAACTTCAGCAGCTCAAAGAATTGGAGTTACATTACAAATCATTCAGAAGACAGCTGGCTCGACAGAAAGATCAAAAGTATTCTCAAAATTCTATAACAAACTTGGCGTGGGTAATCCCACTGGATTTGCATCTTGTTTACTGAACCATAATTTCTAAAGAATCATATAAATATGAAGCTACAATTATAACTTACTTACCAACCTGTTATCATATTACATACGAATATTGGTATAGTATTAAAAATAAGTTAAAGGTTAATATCAGTTAAGCGTTAAACATGATATATGTACCTTCATATGTGTGTTATTAAATCTAATGGTTATAAATTTGAATTTTAGTTTATAAAAAGGGCCTTACAAATCTAGGACTACAGAAATATCGCAATCTTCAGTTAATGTAGATTACATCGCAAATACTTTAAACATCTACAAAGTGTAATGAGGGACGGCGAAGATGC
>JAEQML010081144.1:0-11325 GCA_016904865.1 Pissodes strobi
GTTGTGACACTTGAATACGCAAATAAGCTCCTAAATGTTTGTGAGAGTTTTCCAAAGCTCCTAGAGTTTCATGGTGATAAGCTGTTGAATTTAAGGTATTAATTCCTAGCAATTTACATGATTCCTGAAACAGGTTTGCCAAAAATTCTTTTCCCTGATCTGTGACAATTTCTTGTGGAATTCCATACCGTAGTACAAAATTCTCCACAAAAGACTTAGCTACATCATAAGCCTCTTTCGTTTGTAATGGATAACATTCGATAAATTTGCTGAGTTCACACTGAATTGTTAATATATATGAATTGTTTTTAATGTCAGTCTTTATAGGTCCAACTAAATCAAGAAAAATTTTTTGGAAAGCTGAAGTAGCTGTAGATGTTATTGTCATTGGCTGTTTGGTAGCTTTACTATATTTATATCTTTGACACTCATCGCACTTTTTGACAAACTGATCTACATCTCGCTTCAAACCTGACCAAAAATAAAACTTCTTAATATTGTTGTACATACGGTTAGTACCCGCATGTCCTCCTGTATAAAGGTTGTGAAAATCGTTTAGTATCAATTGTCTCGTTTCTTTGTCTTCAATACGTTTTATGTCCTTAATAATGCATATTTTAATACCGTTTTCTAATATTTCGTTTTTATATCGCGATATATCTTTAATAAATTGACTAGTCTGTATATTTTTTATTATACATATTTCTGCAATTTTATACCTTGTGCACACATTTCCAAGATTCCTCAACGATGTACCTAGGTCAAACGTCGATCGGTAATCTCGACAAAAATAAATTACTTGCAGTTTTTCGTCGTATATAAAATTTGCATAATTCATATTTTTACCATGGTTTATTTTATTTTTATATTTAATAAATGCATCTTTTCCTATCGGCCGTAATTCTATACTATTATCAGGTCGTTTTAATATTTCTACAATTCCAGGGTGATCAAGCCTTTCATCCGTAGAATTTATTAAATCTTCCTGTTCTTTGATTTGTTGATTTTTTTCCTGTGCTCGCGTAATCACATTCACACTATTAATCATTCCCTCACTCATTTCTTTCAGTTCGTTCACATCGATTTTTATACGCGACAAAGCGTCAGCTGTAACATTATGTGTACCTTTTATGTAATTTACCGTAAAATCATATTCCTCTAAAACTAATCTAAATTTAGTTAATCTACTTGATGGGTTTGTCATGCTAAATAAATATACGAGTGGACGATGATCCGTAAGTATTTCAAATTTTCTGCCATACAGATACGGTCTAAAATGTTTTACACTCCAAACAACGGCTAGCAATTCTTTTTCGATGGTACAGTAATTCCTTTCGGCCTTATTTAAAACACGAGAAGCGTACGCTACTGGCTTGTCATTACCATTACATAGAACCGAACCAATAGCATAACCACTAGCATCTGTTTTAAGAATGAATGTATTATTTTCTGAAAAATTTGGATATTGTAATACAGGTGGATTTATAAGTGCCTTTTTTAAAATATCAAATGCTGTTTGACACTTGCCTGTCCAATTAAAGTTTATTCCTTCCCGCGATAATTCATTAAGAGGTTGAGCTATTTGTGCAAAATTACTTATAAATTTTCGATAATAATTTGCAAATGCAACGAACCGTTTAGCTTCATCAGCGTTTCTAGGTATTGGATATTTAGCTATCACTCTGGATTTTTCGGGATCTGGAGAAATTCCATCTGAAGAAATCACATGGCCTAAATATAAAATTTGTTTTTTAAGAAAATCACATTTATTAGGGTTTAATTTCAAATTTACTTCTCTAAGTCTTTGTAAAACTTTAACAAGATTTTTATTATGTTGTTGTAATGAGTTCCCGAATATTATTAGGTCGTCCAAATAAATAAAACAAGACTCATAATTTAACCCAGAAAATGCAACAGTCATGAGTCTAGAAAATGCACTTGGACTAATTTTTAAACCCATAGGTAACCTTCTCATTTGAAACTGACCCTCATTAGTAGTAAATGCTGTGTAAGGCCTACTATCTTTATGTAACTCGACTTGGTAGTATCCTTGAGATAAATCGAGATGAGAAAAGTACAATGCTCCTGATAGTGAGTCTAATATTTCAGAGATGCAAGGTAGAGGCATTTTTTCATCCTTTAATTGACGGTTTACGAGTCTGTAGTCAATAACGACTCTCCATTTCCTTTCGCCATTAGTAGCTTTTTTAGGTACGATTAAAAGGGGTGAAGACCATTCGCACTTAGCCTCTTCAATAATACCCTCGTCAAGCATTTTATGAACCTGCCTATGTATCTCTGACTTTTGAGCCTGGGGAAGCCTATAAGGTTTTACATAAACTGGAACCGCGTTTTCTTTGAGCTGTAGTCTCTGTTGGTAAAGATTAGTAATCGTAAGAGAATCGCCCTCTAAGTGAAAGACGTCTGCATATTTTGCGCATAGTTTTTCGATTGAAAGTTTTTCTTCGTTGTTTAGCGACGACGTGTCTATTAGATCTAAGACTTTATCTACGCGTTCTACAGATAAATTATCGTTTTTGTTAAAGTTATAGATTTGATAATTCTCAATAGGTTCTAATCTAGGTGTGAAATTATTAACCTTAATTTCGCGGTCATTTACATTCAGAAATCTCACGGCAATTCTTCCATTCTCCGGTCTCGCTATAACACCTGCAACGAACACACCCTCACACAACTCCTCAGAAGAAATAACACAGTCACTGGTACGATCGGCTAAGCAGTATTTTACTATTTCGCTTCTAGGTGGTATTGAAATATAATCATCGAAATTCGACATCATAGGTACCGATACCTTGTTATCGTTAACCCAAAAAGAAAATATTGATGTCTCGTAATTTATGCTTGCTCCGTATTTCGAAAAAAAATCTGAACCTAGTACACCCTGTATACCTGAATTAAATTTATTAAGTACTAAAAATTCGTGTTCAATTTCAATATTATTTAGCGAAAATCGAACATTTGTTGCGCCTAGGGAAAATGTAGAACCGCTTATACCCATTATTTTTACCTTTTTTGATGTATCAACATATTCACCTTTTCTTAAGTAATCTGAAAAAAATACACTAATACTAGCTCCGGTGTCTATTAAAAATAGCATATCTTGCTTTTCGTAATGCACCTGAATAAAATTCATACCATTTAAGCTTAAAACTACATGTTCTTCTAAATTTTTACACTTATTGTTAGGAACGAAAAAACCGCCTATTCTGCTCTATTCCGCTTATTCCCGGGTTTAAATTTGAATTTCCTGCGTACGGAATTTCGTTTGACATAAGGTTTGGATTGTTATAATTTGATCCACTTACGTCTGTAAAATAAGATCTCTGTTGACCCATATTACGATTTTGCTGATGGCCACGAAAATACGAACGACTTCCACGGGAGCCCCGACCTAGTCTACGGAAATTATTGTTATTAAAATTTCTCGGATTTATACTGCCCGACCTAGTATTATTATTAAAAGGTCTACCTCGATTGTTATTAAATCTATTTGAGAAACCTCTTCCACGACCACCGTAATTGTTAAATCTATTCGAATTATTATTATTCTGTCTCATATGAAATACAGACATACTAGAATTTGAGAACTTAAGTTTTTCTTCATCTTTTGCGCCTACTATAGCGTCTTTTAGTGTGGAATATTTCCTAGCTTTTACTATTGTTCGCAGTTCAGTATTTTTTAGTCCATTGGAAAAGGCATTAATTGCAAGTTTTTCGTTGACATCTCTAAGAATTGTAATGTTTCTATCATTGCCATTTGCTTGAGCTATAGTTAAATTGAGAAATAATTCTTCTATCTGTTTTGCGTAGTCGTCAATTGTCTTCCCGTCTTGTCTAATATTATGTAATTCAGTTGCTAACGCACCTGCAGATTTTTTTGTAAGTAAATGTGTTTTTATATCAGCTAGTAAGCGGTCAATTGTATTGTAAGTATTTTCTAGCCGTAGTTTTGCACTACGCGATAATCTAGTTTTCAGAACGTAATTTATTAAATGTTTTTTACCATCGTCATTCAGCAGTTCGCTATAAAGTTGAATAGAGTCAATTAGTTGATTAGTTGTATCCTCATTACCATCAATACACGGCAACAAGGATGCGGCTGTTCTCAAGTCAAATTTTTCAGTCATATTTAAACTTTTATCACCTTGTACAATGTCTAATACCTCTTCACTTTCCTTACCTTCTACTATAACGCTTAACCTCTCTAATAGTATATGTCTACAATTATAAAGAATTTTCCCGATTTCTTTGATATATTTAGAAGCTGCTTGCTGCTCCGCTGAATCTCTTTCAATTTTACCAAATTCTAATTTTAAAGTACTGAAATTATCTTCTAATATACCGATCTCTAACAACAATTTATGTACTCTTTCTAAATTTACCCTTCTCTCGGTAGGTTCTTTAACAATGTTACTACAAAACTTATGCACGGATGCGTATAGTTCCTTAAAATCACTTAATCCTACACTACTCATTTACCTTAATATTATATAATCCGCTATCCGCTACAGAAGTTTTGCCTCGGGAGTGGTCCTAGAAGCTGACGTGTCCAACGTTGCGAACTAGCGGCATTGCGCCCACAACTAGCCCGTTCCATCGATGCCAGCCCCGGTTTGGGTAGCACTGGTTGAAGTTCCCTGATGGGATCGATTTTGGAATCGACCCATATATATCGTCAGGATGAGTTTTTCTTATACAAGTTCTTGACTTCTTCTTATTTCACGCCTTATTTTTCTTTCTAGTTTCTTTTTTGTCCGCAGGCAACAGTAAATCACCCAAACAGTAACAATTATGCCACCTACCATTAATGCAAGCACTTCATGGAGGGAGACGCCCCTGCTGGATTCTTGAGTTGTCGTTTGTCCACCACTGTTTCCAGCTTGTGCAATTATAACTTCTTCTTTTGACTGAGTTTTCCCCATTTTCTTGACACAATCACAATAACTTCATCATTACTTTACTTTACCATTGTTTGAATTCAAAAAACGACTTTACAAACATCTTAAGGACACACGAACGCCGCTGGCAGGATCGCCATGTAATCAGCTTGGTTCTCATAGGTTGAGGAGAATTAAGAACATCACGAAAGCTTCGATAAAACTATATTTGTTATAATTTAATATTCGTATATGCTGGCCAGAATGCACAGTATGCAATCTTATATTAATTAAACAATAACCTGATTACCTAATGTAATAATAATCGTCAAAAAGCTGTGCTGGGCAATTGCAATATATTGTGTATTGCTTAACAAATTAAACATAGTTTACAGGATATGAAGTCAATACCCTTGTGACCTTATATGCCCAGTACAATATATATCAGTAATCCATAAGAAAGGGGATAAAAATAAATGCGACAACTATAGAGGAATATCCGTAATCAACACCATAAGCAGGATATATGGAAGAATACTTAAAAACAAGATAAAAGATGATGGAGGCAGAAGAGCAAGCCGGATTCAGAGCAGGAGGATCCACCATTGACCACCTATTTAGGTTAACTCAAATCGTAGAAAAGAATATTGAAAAGTGCTACGTGTTAGGGCTTTAGAATTTTCCTATTATTAGAAGGGTATTTCCATTTTAAAAATAAAAATCTGCGTTGTGTTACTAAAATCTTGTCAACATTATTAATCAAATGATTTGAAGAACAACAGTAGTGGGGATAGATTCCCATGGGGGCTACTGGCAGGGAATGCTTTTAAATTTATTTTATTTTTGATTAACTTTTGAGTTATTTGGCTTTTTATATGTCAATGTACAACATTTCAATTTTGACTTGAATCCTTATAAGAAGTCTTTACAAAGTGCCAGAAGGGCTTAGCATGGGGAGGATTGTCAAAAGGTAGTCGTCAGTAGTTGTCACACAAAATATCTACGACCCTAACCTAATCCTATCTCCTAATCTTGGTTAAGCCTTATACAAAAATCAGTAATTCGAATGATTGCTAATTTGAATAATTGGGACACCCTGTATAATTGAAATCAAAATCAGGGCTATTTTCTCGCGTCCTCTTATGTTCAAACTACTTTTTAAACCAAGTTGAAAATATTTATTAGGTGACGTCATCAGGTTTGACCGCGAAAATAAAAATATTTTAAACCAGAAACAAATCACAATGTTGCGTGAATTCGTGTCGTGTCAGAAAATTCATCTAATTTTCATTTACCATCCAAAATGAATGAAATTTTGGCTTTTATTAATCGGCCTTCAGTAGCGAAGCCAATCTTGTTATGGGGGCTGAGAAGCAACGAAGAACATGCGCCCTTTTTATATTCGCTGTTTCAACAAGAGCACATCAGACCCGATGATTATTTGGAAGACTGGTTGCCACAATATTTAGAATACGATTTTTGGGCCTATTCCAGATGAGCAGATCAACATTTCAAAATTTGCTAACGAAAATTGGAGGACGTCTAGTTTCTCCTTATGTTGGGTTAGTTTGGGTTAGAGAGATGCCCATTTCACCAGAAAATTAAATTTGATGACTGTGGTAAGGTGAAGCGCTTTTATCAGCATACTCACAAGTAATACCTTGCTGATGGTTTCTTATGGGGGTCTCCACCTCCACTTTCATCTACTACGATGTTTCGAAATATAATAGAACTGTCATTGATGTCCATATATGTATTTGAATATACATATGAGTGTTATATAGCCCAAGAAAATCTAGCATAAAATATTAATAGCAAATGTTTTTAAACTTCAATCAACGACTTCAGCCTCATAACCTCCAATATTCCAATAAAACAAAAACAAATTCTTACTCTCATTCTCTCTACAACCCATGTCTGGCTTCGATTCTAAATAATTTGAACCAATTTTGTCATGACGTCATTACTTCATCGCGAGAATGCACTGTTTTGAAACTATTTGAACCAGGTTCAAATAATTTACCCGCGAAAAAACAGCTCTGATAAATTCCTATGTCAACTGATAGCTTAAAATGCAAAGACGAAGAAAGAAGATTCCCTTGTCTACGTTAAAATGTATCCCAATTCACTGGATAAGTCTTATACATGTACTAGGAGAGTTCAACTCTAATCTAGTATTTTTGGTAAGACAAGTTTTATTTGTATTTTTTCTCTAATGAACCATTACTAACTAATGACTTAAGATATTTTTCCCCTCCCTGTATTGTAAACAACCCATTTTGACACCGTTTTGAAGGACGTAAGTGAGAATTACCAAAATGGTATCGATTGCCCTTGACGACGGGTTGTAAGTCAACTTACCACCCTTGGGTGGTAATAATTTATACCACCTTGTATTCAATAAGTTTAAACTACAAACATAGGAGATACCTTTAATTTTTTATTTCATCAACAACGTCAAGCTAACAATGATTTATAAAAATGGAGTAATATTAAGTTAAATGAATATTAATAGTAAAATTATGAACATTATTTACAAAATTTTGATAAATGTTTTCTCGTTTTTTCTCAATTTGTATGGAATGGTCTGACTCCATAAATTCTCCATCTCTAACCAAGTTTTCTGTTACACTTGAAGTACGGCAGGAGACTTCTGGCTTCGATATATTGTACAAAATTTTATTTGCAACTTCCTTTTTATTGTTGACTGCTCTCGGCTAGATAACTTTCCGCAATAGTTGCAGATTTCCATCCCCCATGTCGGTTGAGAGCTAAGACATCAACTCCAGTATTTGCTAATAAAGTGGCCGACGTTCTTAGGGAGTGTCATAGGGAGCGGTATACTGCGCTTAAAATTCTCAAAGTTCAGAAATTTAGCAATTTTACTTGGAATTTGAAGAAATCATGTTTTTATCCGATCGGACGAAAAACGACACCTTTCCGATGTGTTTTCTCACCGCAAAAGTTATGATTCCACTATATTGTATTCGTTGCTTGGCAACATGCAATAACTGTACAAGAATAGGAAATAACTGTCCGGGAATATAACATTCCCGTCCTAGGCCGGGAATGTAACATTTCTGTCATATTCAAACGCCTTGTTTGTCAGATCTGACGTCTATCAAAAGTAACATTTAGCTGTAGTTTCCGTAGCTACGCAATAAACTTCAAGCTCGCTCGATTCAAAACTTGATATTATGTTGAGTTTAAATTGAAAACACCGTTTTTATTTAGAGTAATATTTGGCTCTATTTATATAAGTACGTATTCTAATTAATTTCGATCGGATAAAAAATAGTATGTGCAACTCGTAGGAAAAGCACATTCCTGGACTCCTGTGTTGCTGGCCTCGGCTGCACCTCGTCCAGCAACTACCACAGTCGTCCAGGAATGTTTTGCTTTTCCTCCTAGTTACACAATATACTATTTCCCGACAGGCTGATTTAGGCAATTTCCATTTTGATATCGTATGAAGAAGCGAGGATTAAAATTCGTCATGTGAGATCTTATATCAATGTAATTTTGAACTATTTTACAAACCTTCTCATCGTCACTTTTAGCTATTGTAAATTTACGTGCCATTCCATTTTTGGAATCAGGAGTAGTAACAGTTAAAACTTCATGCCGGTAACAGTTTACTATAAGGGCGCACGCAAAATTTTGCGATTTTTGTACTTTAAAATGTTAAACTCGATAAAAATGCTAATTTTAAATCGTTTTTTGATGACGGAAACCCATATTATCCAATATTTATATTATACAGGGAGTTCTAAATCATAGACCGAAGCTAACTCAGACGAACTAAAAGTAACCAATAATGACTTTAAATAACCAAGTTTAAAGAAAACCAACTAAAGTTAAGCAATTAACTAAAACTAACCAAAACTATTGGAAGCTAACTAAAATTAGGCAAATCAAAAATATAACTAATGCTAAACTAACCGAAATTATTCTGCTCTATGCTTAACGCCACCTCTTACTAGCTTAAACGAATCGAAACTAACCCAAACTAATTCAAACTAATTAAAATGATTTCGCCCAGGTTTGCGCAAAATAACACAAAACAACACTGACCCAAACTAACCAAAACCAACCCAGTCTAAGCAATACTAGCCAAGATTAACCCAGCCTAACCGCAACTAACCCTTTTTTTTATATAATAGTGGGTATTAGGAAATACATGTCTATGTACCATTCTGAACATTGGTGTTCTAGCGTCCAGAACTGTGCGGGACTCCGGCCGAGGCCGACCCACTAAAACCCTTCCCCCACTTCTTCTATCAAGCATATTGGGACCGCTCGCGCATTACTTCAATATGCTTGGTGTTCTTCGTGCGATCTTATCCCGTTTCCTGTTTTTCGTAGTCTCTTTCGTCATCTATTTTCGTTCTCATAATATTCATTATAAAGTCCGCTACCGAAATCCAGTTTTCTCGATTGCTTATCATGACTTCGAAAACATTTTCTGGCGTCAGAATTTTGTTTAGCGACTCGTAACAATGGTTTATCTCGTTCGCCCATCTCGAACAACTGAAGACAGTGTGTTCCGGTGTATCATGTTCGCCGCAGTAATGACAATCACAATCCTCGCTCTTTCCTATGTCCCTCAAGTAAGTCTTGAAGCATCCATGTCCCGTAAGCGCTTGCGTGACATGGTAATTAACGTCCCCAAATTTCCTATTAATCCATTTTCTGATGTCTGGGATTAACCTATAAGTCCATCTTCCTTTCGTGCAGTTGTTCCATCTCTCTTGCCATTCATCAATTGATCTTTCTCTGACCTCCCTTCTTGTTCTTTCTTTAAGCTCCTTCTCGACGCCAAACACGTTTGATCTTTCTCGAGCCGCTAAGTCCAGGGAGACAAGTTCGGCTATAACATGCAAAGCCTCCGTAGAGACCGTACGATATGCGCTACAGATGCGAATCGCGGCTTGGCGTTGTGTACTATCCAGGTGGGCTCTATTCTTTCTCAGCTTCATGACCGGCTCCACACGGGCGCAGCATATAGTAAGATCGACCGGGCGACGGAAAGCACAGTTCGTCTCTTTGCTGCACTTGGGCCCCCTACAGTAGGCATCAATCTGCCTAATGCTAATGTAGTCTCTCTTGCTTTGGCAATTGTTTTTTCTATGTGCTTATAAAACTTTAGCTTACTATCAATCCATACCCCAGATATTTTAATTCCGATTTGGTTGTTATTTGACCACCCAACACGTTTAATTGAAACTCTGGAACGATTCTCCTAGAGGTTAAAATTACGGCTTCAGTTTTATCTGCTGCAAGCTCTAGGTTGTTATAAGACATCCAATCTATAATGTTGGGTATGCTTATATCCAGCTTGGCCTGTATTTCAGTCTCGTCCTTACCCAGGATCAAAATTGCTACGTCATCCGCATAACCAATTAGGCTAACTCCCTTCGGTTGTTGTAATCTAAGGAGTTCGTCGTATAGAATATTCCAGAGAGTCGGCCCCAAGATTGACCCCTGCGGTACACCACAGGTGATGTCCATCGGTACTACCCGTCCCTCTGCCTGCAATACAATCTTTATGTGTGTCAGATAACTCTGAATTATACCTATACCTTGAGACGGAAATAATAGTCAGTGACGTCAGTCACTCGTTCGAAAACAGACCAACGTGAGCGGCTTAAAGTAATATTTAATATTTAACAATAAATCTGGTATGAAATGCTCGCAAAATGCCGCTTATTCTAAATGCGGACACAGAGTTCCGGCACAAAAAGTGCACCGCTGCCAAATTCATTGTGGCCCGTATACGCGCGTTACGCGGAGCATTTGAAGCAGCTGTACTTTAACAGAGGTTCGCGATCGACGGTCGTAAATATACTGATATTTTACGACCGTCGGGCGGAGGTCGCAACGTTGCAACAGTAAACGAGCATGTACCCTGTGAGAGATCTGTTGCATAGTCGCGCTTGCGGGTTTAGGTTATCGTTTTGTTTTAACATTGAAAATGTTTCTGTTTTCCTAAATAGGGCCTCAAATCGTGAAAAAATGCATGCTACACTTGCTACATTCATGACGTCGTACCCGTGAGAGATCGTATTAGCTTGTTTATTTAAACTTAAATTCATTGTAACGTATCGGAATCAGTTCTAATTACTAAAATAAATTGGAACTAACTGAAACTAACCGAAAGTGTATTGCACGACTATCCAAAACTAATGAAAAGCACCAAAACGGGCTAAAACGTATCGAAATAGATTTAAAACATTGAAGTAAGTTAAAACTAACCCAAATTAACCGAATTTTAGTGACTAACCAAAACTAACCAAAAACATTAAAATTGCTTATAACGTATCGGAACCGGTTCAAATTACTAAAATAAATTGGAACTAATTGGAAGTAATCGAAAAACGATTGAAAATATCCAAAAATAACTAAAAGCACCAAAACGGGCTAAAAC
>MU197093.1:199-11323 GCA_016904865.1 Pissodes strobi
CTCTCACCAGTTTGACGTTCCTGCCAGCCAATACAATGCAGCCCCTCTTGTCACAAACCGTCATTGATCGGCCCCAGACTTTGTACTTTGGTGTTCTCCAGCCTGGAGGAGGAGGATGGGATTTGATGGGCCATATCCCATGGCAACTCGGAATGGCGGGGGCGTCACTCCCCGTAATCAAACTCCTCTCACCAGTTTGACGTTCCTGCCAGCCAATACAATGCAGACCCTCTTGTCACAAACCGTCATTGATCGGCCCCAGACTTTGTACTTTGGTGTTCTCCAGCCTGGGGGAGGAGGATGGGATTTGATGGGCCATATCCCATGGCAACTCGGAATGGCGGGGGCGTCACTCCCCGTAATCAAACTCCTCTCACCAGTTTGACGTTCCTGCCCTTAGAATATAGTCTTTATTTGGGTTATTCGGGCCGATTCTTAGATCTGTACATTTTGTGGCATTCAACTTCATACCCCATGTTTTTATCAATTTTTCAATAGTCTGTAAATAGGTCTGAAGTCGAATGCTTTTTCGTAGTCTAGACAAATGACATCTGTTGGTAGGCCATTGTCATGGTCGTATATCCAGTCGCTGAGACACTCCAAAAGGTTGGTAGTGGTCGAACATCTTGGTAGAAATCCGTGTTGAGCTGAGGGAACGAGATTTAGTTCCTGATAGAAAGATATTACTTTCTTTACTATTATTTTCTCCATACAATTTAGGGGGTTACAGGTAAGACCAATAGGGCTGTCTGTATCTATCACCTTTCTTATACAGTGGCGTGACGATTGAATATTTCCAGGATGTTGGAATTTTTGAATGATCAATACATTCCTGCATTACTTCTGCAAGCAAAGGACTAATTGTGGTGCTACAGTTTTGTAGTAAAACTGTTGGAATTTATTCAGGCCCTGGGCTGGTGTCTTTTTCATACATTTGAGAGCTTGTTCTACTTTGTCACTTGTAAATCGAATTATCTCAATTGATCTCTTCACTCTATTCCCATGTCAAGCTGGAATAGGGTATACTTGTAAAGCCTGTGTCGAACTGTTCCGCAAAAACTGCTGAGTTGTTGGATCTTTCAGAGTTATGGCTGATACTTTGGCTGTAGCTAAAGATGCATATTTTGCATTGGTTGACTCTCACTTGCAATATGAGGTTTGTTTTTGGGGGCATTGATCTGCCTACTTGTCTAATTCAGTGTTTGTTTTATAGAAGCGTGCTCTAAGAATTATTTGTGGACTTAAGTATAAGGACTCAACGCAAATATTGGCCCTCCCAGCAATTTTTATACTCGAGACTACTTGTCTAATGCACAAGAAGTATTCTTCCATAATCCATTCAGCTAATGTTCGTCTTTCAGTATAAATTTACCAATACCTTCCAATCTTTAACACAAAACTCGATCTTTTATAAAAGTAAAAAGATGTTTAACCACCTCCCACAGACATTGTGTACATAAATTATATAGAAGGGAGGTGAAGAAAATGTCAGTTGCTATTATAGCATAGAGGAATACCTTACGAACCACTTTTAAATTGGTTTTGAACCTATGTTACTTGGTTTTAGCATTGCTTTGTTATGATTTACATTTTGTGTTATTTTTTCCCCTTTATTACAGCTTTGTTAATAGCATGATGTGTTTAAAACAATAAAGCTTTATTTGACTTTGAGAAACTATGTACAGTAGTTCAAATGATCCACAATCAAGCCTGTTTACTAAATCAAATATAGTCATGTACATTGATTGCTATTGCTAGCTTCCAATCAAAACAATTACAAAATCTCTCTCTGAGAACTTAGGTGAAGATAATTGACTAGAATTTGATAATCATTCAACCAACCAGAGCATATACAGCAAACTTCACAGGAAGAGTAACGAAAAGATATATTTTTGGCAAGTGCTAACGTAGGAAAAATGCTCGAACACATCAATTTTAGTTTCTAGAACAGACGGGCATTTTTTTATATAAGTCGGAAGGTTCACAAAGAAAATTTTACGTCATCATTGATTTTTTCAAAAGTAAATTCACACTTTATTGCATTTGAAATTTGACAGTTTTGGAAGATTTTAAATTAAAAACCTTGTTTTCTGAAGAACTGAAAATAAAACAATTGTTGGGCGATAAATAGACATTTCATTTTTGTCAACTTAGGCACTTTGCCATGTGTAGAGAAAAATGAATGGTGTAACACTCTCAACAAACCGTATACATTTTCAAACAGGAAAAATGTATAAAAACTTATTTGTTTTGTACTCAGGTAGACAACTATTTTTAACTAGCCACGTAGTAGTGTCCTCACCTGGTAAAGTAATTTCTTCCATACAGCTTCCAGTGCTCTTTCAAAATATCCTCCACGCCCATATTTTTGTGCTCGATTACCGATAGCCACGCCAGCACCGCCCACAAACCATCCTTTTCTCGGATGTGGTCCGAACCGGTACCGAAACTCTCTTCGCCGCAAAGGGAAAGTCGTCCGGCATCCATCAGGTTACCGAAGTATTTCCAACCGGTCGGGACCTCGAACATTTCCTTGCCTAATTTAGCAGCAACTCTGAAATTAAGATTTTGTTTATATTCAGTTCAATCCATTAAATTTAGAGCAAACATTCATGACACATGACTTCATACTACACAAAGAGATGAATACTGATTTCGGAATGTTACCTTCAAAAATTCTAAAAATTGGTGCAGTGACCGATTATACAATATCACATATTGTATGATCGGTTAACATATTCAGTTCATCTCAAGCATGATTTCATGAACGTGGCCACACGAAGTTTTTTTTTATAAAAACCCCTTAGTTTACAGCTACATAAATGAAACAACACTAGTTTCACTTCTCTCATTATTTGAGGGCATTGTCTAGGCAGCCTTTGATTGATTAATTTAAAATAGACTGTAGTAGGGTAGTTTCTAGACATGTAGAATAATTAGCCTTTGAAGGGTTTCACAGGGAGTAGTTGAGTCAAACAGCTCTGGGTTTGTACTGATTTTATTAACAATTTGATTTATATTTACACAAAAAAGTTCCTAATCTAAATACTATAAAACATATGTACATGTATACAAAAATGTCATACACATATGATATGGTTTAATTGTTACACACGGTGACCTCCTTCGTTATGTAATTTGCTGCGGTGCATTTTCTGAGTCGACGTACAGCTAGGATGCGGTCTTAGCAGACCTAATACGTCATGCTTGTTTGAAATTATTAGGTTTATTTTTGTTGGAGAATACAGGGCGGCAAGAAATGGCTAATGGAGATTAGACATTCTGGCGGCCGGGACCGTGATGGTTCCGCAAGCGCGTGTAGGTTCGAGAATGTTGCTGATATGTGAAATAGGGATTGTTATTGATCTTGGTTGCGGTTGGCTGGATCGTTGTAGATGTGGAAGGTGTCTAATTCTATATCCCGATCATCCTCTTCTCTATTTCGAGTAATTAGCTTCTGGTGATAAGTTGGTTGTTTGTAATACCATGATAATTGCAGCTAATATTGCAATTGCAGAAATCGTGGTGCTGCTAATTACGGTATTATTGAGTGAACTCCATCTGATCTCTGCCAGTTCATGGTCGATTTCTACTTCTTCCTCCATGAAGGTGTCCAGGCTTCCAGAAGCAGCGATACTGGCTCCTTATCTGAGCTTAAATGGATTTTGGCAGAGCGAGGTAATGTGGTAGGTTTAAACATAGTTTTATGTACTGATACAGTCTCACTTCTTTTTGGAGTTAGTATGTTTTTGCTCGTTTCTACAAAACAGTTTTGGGAAATCTCAATTATTTCTGTATAGTTTAATGTGATTTCATCTCTTATTCCATCGCAGATAACTGCAACCCTTGTTTTTGATGGCGAGATAAATAACCAAGCATTGGGTGATATAAGTTGCTTCTAAATCAGGGATTGCAGCCGGTTTTTTTGAGTGCCGCATGTTGTGTTCTCTGTTCGTTGATATATTTCATCAATGACACAATGCGGACTATTCTTGATGCTTCGTGTTGTTACTGGAGCACAAACATATACATCGTGGTCTATCATGATGCAGTCATGGAACTCTTGTTCGCTGATTTCAAAATAGAGTTTTCTGTTGTAGTTTACAGCAAGTTTGTTGTTAGGTACATCCAAAATCCAGTATGCCCTTGGCGTGATCTTTAGAGGAATGGGTGTTGCTTTTATGATTAGGATGTCGTCAACTTCTGTTATAAGGAAGTACCCAAACACATGGATAACTGTTTTTGGTATGATGGATTCTCGCCATTATGAGTGGAAATGTCACAATTTGTAAGTTTGACGGTAACTTTCTGGATACCTCGGCAATTGCTTGCTCAATCTCGACTGGTAATATCAGTTCCAACAGGTGGCTTCGTTGATAGTGCACATCTAGCAATCGCTGATGATATTCCATTATGTTATCCATATAATTGGATACCATTTGATAACTGCTTAGAAGGTGGATATTTAGTAGGTTTCTATCTACTGCTTGATACTAACGGCTCATTTCCCTTACTGCCTCGGTTGTCTCGCTTATCTTTTCCTGAAATCGTCTGAGTTGGTTTGTTGATTCTTGTTTTTGGATGCCTTAATTAGCTCTTTTTGATTCTGTTCCAACTTGTCTATATCCAGGTAGACTTCATCGTTTACTCCGAAGAGGGAGGTGAGCAACTTCCCAACTAGACCTCGCTTCATTCCTTTGTCCATCCATTCTATTCGGCTTTGCTTTTCTCATAGCTGGTGAATTAGCGTTTTCAGCTAATTCCTTGGCACTCTCACAAAGGGAATTTAACTGGTGTATCGAATCGTTTATATTTTTCGTATCGTTGCCTAGTTGATATTTATCAAACTTCACTTCTAGTCTGAACACTCCTCTGTCTATTTTGACATGACCAACCTCTTCTATATACAACACTGGAGATGGGTAAAGTACCGTATATTTTTGTGCCGTTGACGTTTGTAGTGTTAAAAGAAAAATGATTGCTATGGTTACGTGAGACGATGCGGGGAGTATGAAATGCCACTGTGTTTCTATGTTTATTAATTTGTCTTCTATGCTGGAGGTCTTGATCATATCTTGTACTTCCTTATGAAGAATCTTACTGTCCCCCACAAAGCCATTGCATTGTCACTGTAGATATGTGCACTTTGTCCTCGTCTTGCAATGAATCGTCGAAAGGCTGCCAAAAATGTATCTGCTGACATGTCGCTGACTACTTCTATGTGAATTACTTTGGTGGCAAGACAGACAAATATGGCTATGTGTCCTTTGTATGCTTTATAACATCTCCCTTTAGTGGTCTTAATTTGAACTGGACCGGCATAATCCACACCGGAATGTACAAATGGGTGAGAGGGGGTTATTCTGGCAGAGGGAAGGTTTCCCATTAATTGTTCTGTAGTTTCTGCTTTATAGCGGATACATTTGACACATTTTCCGATTGATGATTTGAGAGCTCGCTTTGCATTGACGATCCAGAATTGTTTTCGTGTCTGTGCCAAACAGTCGTGTGCGTCGGTTATGACTAGTTTGATCAAGTGACAGTTGTATGGCAATATAATGGGGTGTTTTCTTCCGTATGGCAATTGTGACTTCTCAAGGCGTCCTCCAACTCGTAGTGTGGGTTGAGACTCAAGATTTTGCTTGTTTTCTTGATACCGTTTTGTTTTTGCAGTGCCTTAATTTCTTCGGAGAAGTACCTCCGTTGTATATTTCTCACGATCTATTTTAGTGTGTCTTGGAGCTCTGGTACTGACAGCTTGTTTGTATTATTTTCTTTATTTTTGCAAATACTGATAAATCGTTTGCAAAGTGACATCGTTCGTATGAGTTAATGTTGAGAATGTGGCTACTGTTTCATCCTCTTCAGGATTTTTTATTATTATAGCGTGGCAAGTAATTTTTGTTTCCTCTGGAGGAGTGTTAATGATGATATTTTTGGTGGCCACGGTTTTTGGCTGTTTTATCTTAAGCCATTCTGGGCCTTGCCACCACAATGTATGGTTTGATAACTTTGAGGGTTCCATTCCTCTAGATACGGCGTCAGCTGGGTTTTCTTCACCTCTGATATGGTCCCATTTCTCTTTAGGAATGAGACTGTTAATTTGGACGACTCTATTTGCCACAAATGTTTTCCATTTTGTAGGGTCACCTCTTATCCATTACATGAATCTGTCCAAGCATAAACAGCCGTCTGCTTCTAGTGTTTGTTTCATTATTTTAGCTAATAATAATGCTGAACATAGTTCTAGTCTCGGTAATGTTGCTTTCATTTTTATTGGTACTACTTTTGACTTGGCCATTCGCAGCGTTATCTAGAAACCTTGATTGTTATCTATTGGTACTTTTATATAGATTATTGCTCCATACGCCTTCTCAGATGCGTCACAAAATCCATGTAGCTCTACATTACTATTTGATGTTTGCTTTGTCCAACATGGTATTGAAATGTTTTCTACATTTTTCAAGTATTCTTCAAATGCTTTCCATTTGGAATGGATTTTTTCCGGAACTTGGTCGTCCCATTTTAATTTCTGCAGCCAAACATCTTGTATTAAGAGCTTCGACTTTATTACTACTGGAGCAAGCCAGTTGAGTGGATCAAATAGCTTTGATATTTCTGACAGGATTGTCTTTTTGGTTACTCTGGTGGTTGTGGAAACACTTGCTTTGAATTTAAACGTGTCATTATGCGGTGCCTAGTGATATTCGGATGTTGTCTTCCGTTATCTCGAGATCTTCTTGATTTTTTAGGCTAGTTTCAATTGATTCCATTATTTCACTGCTATTACTTGTCCATTTTCGTAATGTAAAACCTCCTGATTTGAACATGTTAATTAATTCTGTTTTGAGATTTTCCGTTGCATTGTGACTGCAGCTGCTTCTGGGTATCTAGTCTTTTTATCTTCGGCTAGCCGCTGAATCGTTTTTATTGCTAGGTATGGAGCAGATGTGACTGTTTTTAGAGTATATTCTTCTATTGGACGAGCTGGATCAGTTCTCCATAAAATTATTTGATATTGTTGGTCCTCATGATGAATTTTTATCAGGCGATACATTTTCCCTACGTCTGCTGCCATTGCTATTTTGTGAAATCTCCATCGCAGTAGCATGTCTGATAGTTCTGGCTGATGTCTAGGTCCAGTGTACATATTTTCATTTAGACTTAGTCCCTCTGACGTTTTTGATGATGCGTCAAACACCACCCTTAATTTTGTTGTCGTAATTGATTCCTTTATAACTGGCTGATGGGGAATATAGATTTTGCTATTTTGTCATGACTTTGAACTTGTTCCATATGTCCCAAAGTCTGATATTCTTGCATGAATTGTTTGTATTCTTGGCTTAAATTTTCTCTTCTAACGAATCGTTTTTCTAGCTGAATTAATCTAGCTGCTGCTCGATTTTTTGATATTTCCAGTTTGCCTTCCAGTTCTGTTTATTCTTGTTGGAGAATAATTATACAGGGCGGCAAGAAATGGCTAATGGTTATTAGACAGGCATAAAAAGCAGCTTTTGATGCAATTAGTTTAAGCTCTGCACTATTATATGCATTTATGTAAGTATCAAGAAGCCATTAGAATAAGTAAATATCCTATTTATAACAACTGACAATATGCAGCGAATACAAGCCCTGCTTTTACCGATTAGAAATACTCAAACAACACGTCTTGTTGTTATTTTCATATAGACTATTTGAGTACATTTTACTTACCTATCCACGGCCGCAGCCGTAGGCATAGACCTAGCGAATCCGTGCACACCATTTTTCTTAAAGTAAGGAATACAGTCTAGATTATTGGCCAAAACAGCCAGGGAATCACTAGGGGTTACGAAAAAGGCTTTCTTTCCCAAAATCATATTCCTATCGCCGTCGCCGTCGAAGGCTGCTCCGAAGTCGTAGGTTTCCTTCTCCTTTAGTTGATCCACCAGGTCTTTGGCGTAGGTCAAGTTAGGATCGGGGTGGATCTCTCCAAAGTTGTCTAAGGGTACTACACGGCGTATATTATTGTCTGGAGAAGCACCGAGCTCGTCTACGAAGATGTTTCGGACGTAGACACCGGTTACTATAACAAAAACAAAACTATGTAAGCAAACATTTTCGTATATCCTCTATAGTTTAGCGAGCACCCAAACTAAATTCAGCAATTAAAACAAAAGGTCAACAAACATTAATGCAATTCTGACAACCAAATAATCATCATTGTAAAAAGAAACAAACGAACGTGTTCTCTATTTCATCCAACAAACTAGAATCATTAATTTAGTAGACATTCTTTTTAATCGACTGCTCTCGGCAGTTATTGCAGCACCATCTTTAAATTAAGGAAATATGTTATTTGAAATTTAATTACTTAATGAAATACTTAAAAGTTTGAAATAATGTTCGGCTTTTAGAAAAATTAATTTAATTTATAGGACATTTAAGACATCATCTCATCTTCATATAAACCTGTGTCATTTTCAAACGAAGACAAGTATTTATTTTGAACTCATAAAACCATTGAAGTACCTAAAAAATATGGTTAGTTATTCGGACCAAACGTGACAGGTTTTGTCCATTTAGGAAATATTTTTACAATCATGAAAAATATGGTACCTTCGTCCGATGGGATTAATCTTACCTCCATTCATTGAATCCAGCAGAATATTAAATGCAGGCCTCTTGTCAGTTCCCCTGATAAGCGCCCTGAGCTTGTTGAAGTCAAAAATGTCTTTCATTAGAGCTACATAGTTTTTGGTTGAGTCAACTACTTCGACGGTGAACTCTCTGCCGTCAACCTGGAAAAATGTTTTTATTATGTTTTATGGCAGTATCCCTAGAATACAAAAGCTTTTGTGAGGCTACACAAGCGCAATTCTCAGGACATTAACAGGGAGACATTCAATCCCATAAATATTATTAATGTAAAATTGCAAAATCAATTCGTGGCTCAGGAACTTAAGAGTACCTCGACTGTTAATAGAATGATAATCCATCTCAATCTTCAGACTTAAGGTCTGGATGCACACTTTTAGGGAGAAACTGCACGAACCATGTTTAAGGCTTTCTTCATTTGACAGATACTTTGAATGAAACTGTTGAGAGGTATCATTACATTTTTGCACCTATGCTTTACTAGTGCGACATCAAGTATTGCACAAAATGACAGGACCATAAAAAGCAATATTAGAACCTTGGAGCACGCCAACATTAGCCATTAGTTTGAAAATGTAATGCAGATATCCATTTTCCATGCTTATTTTTTCCTCCTCTACAGTTTCGAACGATGTGCTACATGTTTCCGTTTGATACATTAATTTTAAGGAATATCTCTAAATGTATCAATCCTCTAGAAGGTGGTTATAATTGGATAAATCCAAAACAAATATTTTTCAAAAAGTTTTCATGTCTAACAACGATCAGTACTTACATTAAATTTACTTGTACCCAAAACATCGATGAGTCTATCCGTTTCCAGAGTAGGAGTGGTTTTGTACTGCGTAATCTTCTTGGTGAGTTCGTAGATGGTGTCCGTTATCTGGTCGGGCGCGGGACCACCATTCTCGATGTTGTACTTGATGCCAAAGTCATTGCGGATGCCGCCTGGATTGTGAGATGCCGTCAACACGATACCGCCTACAAATTAAAGGAGATTTTATCAAATGCAACCCCAGTACAAGAAGAAGTTAGAAAATTATGAAACAGGTGATCACACTCGTCTCAAGTTGTGCCACTATTTAACCCAAACTGTGGGGTATTTGGTGAAACATTCGAGGCAACACCTAAGCAACAGTTAATATATTACTTGCACCGTTTAAATGTATGAAGGTATGGAACAGGCCTAACAAAATTATAAAAATAACAATTATATATATAGCCGGCAAGTTTTTTAAACTTTAAATAGATCTTACAAGTCGAATCTTCAGCCATTATGAAAAACTTCGAAAAAGTCTAATTTAATCTGAAGATTGACTGATTGATAAATTTTTCATTTATAGTCAAAGTATATTATGTATTAACAAAGCTGTAATACAGGAGAATAAAAAAAATAACACAAAATGTAAATCATAATATAACAATCCTAAAACTAGGTAAAATAGTTCCAAAACCAATCTAAAAATGGTCCGAGAGTATTCATATATGCTATAATATGCCTTAACAATTAACATTTCCTTCACCTTCCTTCTGAATAATTTATGTACTACAATCTTACGTAATGGCTGTGGGAGATGGTTAAACATCTTTTTACTTTTACAAAAAACCGAATTTTGTGTTAAAGATGAGGAGGGTAACGGTAAATTTATATTGAAAAACGAATGGGTATTATTTACATTAGCTGAATGAATTATGAAAGAGTACTCCTGTTGCATTAGACAAATTTAAAACATTTAAAATTTAAAATATTTGTTTTTGACACATTAAAAGACACGGTTAATGTCACACCATTCCCTAACATTGACTAGATCCTGGTTTGCCATTTCCATGAGAATGTTTATGAAGGATGTGCACTTACCAAACTTGACTATTGATGGTAAGTCATTTATCAAATCATATCAAATCTTTATTCAAGCAACTGATACAATATATCATTACTTACGTCAAATAGGTAATAGTTTTTGGTAAAACAAAACCACTATTTAAATAAGTCTTATATGCACAGAGCACAGTATGGCTTAACATAATATGGAATAACACACTAACAGCCAGCTACACCAAGTCACATTCCAGAAATTCCCTTATACTATAAAATGCCCCATTTATAAGAATCTGCTTAATTTTATATTTGTAGTCTGCAGAGGACAATGCCTTTAAATGTTTTCGTAACTTATTGTAGACCAGAGGGCAGTAATAATTAATCGATAAAGGAGTTCTGGTCAATCTCTAAAAGTCAATTCTGATGGGAATTATTCTGTCTGTACACATAGAGAAGACAATCATAAATATCTGGATTGTCTTCTCTATGTGTACAGACAGAATAATTTTTATCAGGCGCACCTGACATGACAAGGCAGTTCCATCAGAATTGACTTTTAGAGATTGACCAGAACTCCTTTATCGATTAGCTATTACTGCCCTCTGCTCTAGAATAAGTTACATGGACATGATGGTGCTTCCAGGATCAAAATATTCCGGAGGTAAACT
>JAEQML010081147.1:0-11322 GCA_016904865.1 Pissodes strobi
GTATTAAATGTTTGGACACCAGCCCTAGTATTAGAGAAGAAGAATCAACCATATATATCTAATCTAGTACACAAATATCAGGTTTAGACTTTTAGACACAAAAAGTATTTGTGTCCCCAACAATGTATTAGGTAATTGCATTTTTAACTGGTTTACTTGGTCTTCGGCCCATATAATTTATTTTTAGTGCCACTCTATTAGATTGATACAAAATAAGTAGGATTGTAGCTATTTAATATATGTCAGTATATTTTTCAGTTCTGTTTTATTTCGTATGCAATTCAACTAGGTATTTACAAATATTTCTTAAAATATTGAATATCCTTTTACTCTAATAACTTGTTCAATCTAAATATGTCTTAACAAAGTCATTAATTATATTTTGCTTATGCTCCACTTTTTCTTCTAACATTCGTTTCTGTTCGATCAAATTCTCCTCTACGATAGTCCAGTTTGGAGACATAGAGCAATCTACACAGAAGTTTTATTTTTATTAATAGGTAAATACTTTGTTCAATTTTAGTATTTCTTTATTCATTGTAATATATACTTGCCAGTAGATTTAGCAGTTTCAGGAGAAGAAGGTTCTTTAAAAAAATGAGACATTTGAAACTGATATATTGGAAACATAACATTTAATTTTGCGAGTTCTTGTCGCGCTTTATTTCTTCTTATACTCAGTTCCTAGAAAGCATTCCATATTTTAATTCTGTTAGTACAGTGAGTAATGTGATTAGAAGTATACTGTAGTAAGTAAGTAGATGACCGAAAAAAAAGAGTAGTGACCTCACAGATATGTTTCCTTTTTGTAAGTAATTGTTCCAGTTCTGATTTTTTCAGAGTTATTCCGGCCAACGTTTGTTTTAGTCTGTCTCTTTCTCTTTCTTGTTTTTCTAAGTACCTTGAAACTAAAAAGGAACAATATTTAATTAATATTACAATAATGAGATTATGCGTTATTAATTTTGATGGTAATAATAATATAGGTGAATATTTTGCCCTGTCGGCTTTTTCTTAAAAGAAATAAACCTCCTAGCCACAGATTACTCCTAGGTCTGATCGCTTCAATGTAATTGTAGATCTTTTTTTTGCATTTCCAGCTGTCGATTCATAAAAAGTCTAGAGCGTCCAGTCTTAAAGATATTGAGTTTAATGGCTTATAATTATAACGCCGATAATTTAGAATTATTGGAGAATTTACCACTTTATAGTACTTTAATACATACGACCAAAACGTTCTCTCGTTCAATCAATCAATCAAAAAGGCTATATTGTTTAAACATTACATATGTCATTAACAAAGCGGTCCTAAGTCTAATACTTAACATAATTAGGGAAAAAAACACTTATTGGAAATATAAAACTTACTAATATAGGACATAAATAAATACAAAATCAAATTTACACATATTATATAAAGGAAGAAAAGAGAATAAATAAATAGATGTGAAAGACAGCATAAGTTAAAATTGATAAATATACAAAGAATACAAGGAAGATAAGAAATATTTACAACACAAAATGATCCCACTATGTTCCCATGGCACTTATAAAGAGTCTGCAAAGTACTCATTTAGGGAGTAGTAAGCCTTTTCAATGATAACCTTCTTTACCCTTCTTTTAAATTCAGAAAGGCATGTAGACCCCCTTGCGCTTTGAGGAAGATGATTAAATATGAATACCCTCGTAAAATATATACTTCCTTGTCAAGCTGGAAGATGGTTGGGGAAGTCAAAGTACATTTTGATTCCTGCTACCTAGGATTATTCACCAGAAATCTATCTCGATTTTTAAAGATAAGGCAAGCAGTCTCATGAATATATAGGCAAGGAAGAGTCATTATTTTATCATGAAGAAATAGAGGGCGACATGAAACAAGAGGTCTAGCCTTGCAAATAAACCGGATAGCTGTTTTTTGAATAATTAGCAGCATTTGTATTAGGTAACTGCTTGCATTTCCCCAGAAAGGTATTCCATAACGAAGATGCGATTCAAAGAGAGCAAAATACACCATCCTGTCAACATCCGATCCAAGCTCCTGAACAGCCACCCTGATTGCAAAACAGGCAGAAGATAGTTTATTGGTTTTATGTGGATTTAGATGTTCGGTGATATAACATCCAATGTGTAATTGGTCGATGATCCAAGATACTCAAACTGGGTTACTCTGCCTATATTTTTCGTATCAATCTGTAGTGCAGCATCAGGATATGGTTGTCGACTAAAGACCATAAATTTTGTCTTGTTGATATTTATGTTGAGCCCCATTTCTTGTCCTTCTGCGTTTACACAGTTTAGTAGGGGAGGTTGGCCTAAAATGACATACCATTTTCTTTCTTGCCCCCCTAAGAAAAATTAAAGAGAATTAGCAGATTTCGAGTAGAAAAATAGGTACCTCAGACAATATGGATTGTTTCTATGTAATAAGGATCTGCGATTTTAATAGTTAATTGTATTTTATTATTTTTCTAAGAAAATAAGCTTACTATGTCATTTTAGGCAGGCATGTGGATATAATGACATAGTACAGAACTAAATTATTTTTCTGCCTATTTATTTGAAAAAAGGTATTTTTGCAAGCACAAAACAAAATTTCAAATACTTATTAAATACATATATCACACACAAATTGTTTTGTTTTTCTCCCAACGCCCGCACATTCACAATGGGCCCATAACTCACTCCAGCTTTGTCTATTGCTTTTTTTTTTATATTTTCCGACCATCTGTAAATAATTTTTTTATCAGACCACAGTTTAATAAATAATTGTGCATAAAGTAAGTTAGGAAAATAAATCAATCAGATAAATAATAAATATGATAAATAAGGGCAAAATGACATACTATGCCATTTTGCCCTGACTAAAGGTATGTCATTTTACACGAGAGGCCATGTTTTTTTAAAACAATAAATTTTAAACTTCGGTTAGGGTAGTTTTTAGACTGAAACATGCTAATAGATAGTAGATAAGCATACCTTTCATAATTTCACATCACAATTTGCAATTATTGATGCAAAATATTTATTTGCGGTTCAATAAGAAGTGCATACAAAAAACTTTAAGACCTACGTTCACGTTAATCGACAAAATTTTCTATACGCGTCACATTAGCCGGGTCGCAGTAATAGAGGACGATTGACACTTGTTCTGCAGACCGCAGTTTAAATGTGCTAGTTACTAACACAATTAATACGGAAATAGGCGATCTATGTCATTTTAGCCGAGTATGTCATTTTGGGCCAACCTCCCCTAGATGTTGCAGGTCTTCTAGTTTGTCACTTAGGATGACAGTTTGGTCGGCATATCGTATCGTATTTATATATTCTCCATTGATTTGTACTCCCATTTCTTGTTCTTGAGTAGCCTGTTTAAAGATTTTGTCTGAATATATGTTAAAAAGTAGTGGTGACAGCATGCAGCCCTGTCTGACGCCTCGTAGAATTTGGCATTCTTCTGTAAGCTTTCCGTTTAGTCCTACTGCTGCTTTCTGTCTCCAGTATAAATTTTCGATAATTCTAACGTCCCTGCTGCCCACCTCAATGTTCTTTAAGATGTCTCTAAGCTTTCTGTGTTGTACTTTGTCGAAGGCCTTCTCGTAATCAACGAAACACACAAAACGTCCATGCGCTGGTCACGACATTTTTGTAGTAGTATGTTCAAGCAAACAGTGCCTCTCTAGTTCCCAAAGCGTTTCTAAATCCAAATTGGGTTTCATCCAAATCTGCCTCACATTTGGATCTTATCCTCCCGTGAATAATTTTGAGAAAGACCTTATCAAGGTGTGGCTCATTCGGCTTATTAGTCTATACTCACTGCATCGTTTTGCTCGTTGTTTTTTTGGAATTGGAATGAATACGGATTTCAGCCAATCTTCCGGTATGTCTCCAGTCCGCGTACACCGCATTAAACAGTTTGACCAAGATTCCAATGTTTTCCTCTTTGATCATTTGTAACAGCTCCGTTGGGATGTCATCAGGTCCGGTGGCTTTTTTGGATTTTGCAGATTTTATTGGAAATAGAACCTCACTCTTGAGAATTTCTGGTCCTCCGTCTATATCAGCGTGGTCATCGAAGTTGGATTCATTCGGTCTATTATCATCAAACAGCTCATTTATGTATTTGAACCATGTTCCAAGGATTTCTTTTTCATCTAAGATATTTTTGCCTTCAGTGTCTACTAGCATATTGGTGGTATTTACTTCTCTGACCTTTTTATACATGTTGAAAGTGTCATGTTTATTCTCCAGGTCTTCCATTTCCTTACAGTTTTCCTTCATCCAGTATTCTTTGGCGATACGAATTTATTGTTTTATTTCCTTTTGTCTCCTTTTATATTCTTCTGGGTTTGTTTTATATTGCCGCCTTTGCTCCATGAGGTGCAATATTTCGGATGTCATCCATTTCTGTTTCTTCGGTTTATCTTTTCTTACCGTATGTTCAGTTATTAGCTTATTTGTTAGTTCCTTGAATGATTTTCAAACTGCATCCACGCTGTCGTCGGTTCTTATTTCCTTTATGCAATTGTTCAGGTCTTTCGTGAATACTTCCCTATTGCTTTCTGCCAGTTTGAATTCATTGTGTTGGATGCTATTCTTTAGTTTTTTAAGTTTGACTTTAGTGTCGGCAACCAGCGGGTTATGTTCAGATCCAACGTCAGCTCCAGGATAGGTTGTAACTCTGTTTACACAGTTAATTACTATGTAATCAATCTTCTTACAATGTGTGCTGGGTTATCGCCGGGACCTCTCCAAGTATATAGTCTTCGTTTATGCAATCTGTACCATGTGTTTGTTACCACCATGTTGTGATCCTGGCAAAATTCGAAGAGTCTGTCACCCCGCTCATTACTTTCACCCTTCAAGTCTGATCTACTACCCTGGCCTATCTTCGCGTTAAAGTCTCCCAGGACATATGTAATTTCTCTGTTCTCAATAATAATATAGAAAACATATATTTAATCAATTGGGAGCACATGTAGACTACATAGCTGGTCGTCTTTCCAAAAGTGTTTTCTTATTAAGGACCTTACAAACCGTGCCTTCTGCTGACTTTTTTTTATTGTGTTCTCTAGTCGGTGCTGTTATACCATCGTTGAACGTGGGATCACAAGCAGCAAGTCTTTGGCCTGCAGCAAGTAGGGCTTTGAAGATTGTTCGCAGATCTATATATATTACTGGGTTCATACAACGTAGGCATTCAAAGAGCTAAGTATCATCACAATTCCATCTAGAACATCTATATGAATTCGAGATTTCAGGGACTACAGCCTCAATAATAATTATTGAAATTGTTACCACGAGTATCCTGAATCCTACCAGACATAGTAATCAAAAGAACTGATTACTATAGACGTGAAAGAACGTGGATCTCAATAGGTCCAATTAAGTATTATAGTCACCTACCCATTAATCTGAGGGACCTGCCAGAGTTTTTGGGCTCCAATGTAGGATCGGGATGTGAAATGCGCCTTTTATAGTGTGCTCGGGAGGTCTTGGAATTTAAGTTTTTATAGTCTGCATGACTCCTCTGTTATTTCAGGCGGGTTAGTGCCAGTTTGGATGTAGCGTCTACTAGTATTGATACCATTTCAACTGTCATGTCTACTGGAGTCAGTCATATATTATCGCCTTAACTAGTAATGTCATTTTAATTGTTATGTTTATGAGTGTTATTTAACATACATATATTTCTTAAATAAAAGTTCTTAATTTATGCGACCTAAAATTATTTTCTTTTTGATATGGTAAACTTGTTTTTAATGATTGTTGACTGTAATATATATTGACTTTGATATAAATTTATTAGAAAAACAAGTGAAGAACCACGTTCCACATATTTTTAAATTTGAGATTGAGTGTATACAGGGGGAGACAATTGGACGTAGTGCAAGCACTGAAAATATATTTTATGTAAGAAAATATTTGCATGATTTTTGCACATCACTTATTGCAACTGTCTTGTATTTTATTTAAATATATTATCTTTTATTTTACCTGACAAAGACGATTGAGCGATAATACATGAGTAATTCCCCGAAACATTTTATTACTGTAATGTAACACATCAATTTGTTAACTGACCAGGGCACAACTTTATTTATAATATGTAGGAAATCAGTGTCGCAAAACTGGTACTTGTCTAATATTATGCCACTATGGGGGTATACTGTACGTACCAGGATATGAGTATAATGGTACATTTATTTCAATGGTGAAAAGTGAATGTGGTGTTTAGTTGATATGCCTGGATGCTGGATGATTAATTACGTACCAAAACGTCGTGGAAATTAAAATATTATATACCAAAGAAGTTGCACTAACTAGTTCTTTTGATGATTAATTAATATTTAATTATGACGCTCTATTTTATAAGTAAATACCATGTTGCAAACTATGGTATACCTAGCTTGTCTTGTTCCTGTATGGCATTTTTTGATAATAATATATGCAATTGTATAATAGCTATAAGGTATACTATGTATATATATTTTAGAAACTCTTGATAATGAGTAGGCATTATATTGTATGGGAAATTTGTATCCGTCCAAGTATTTTCCTCTGACCTAGGTACCCACCTTCAGTATTCTTTGCGTCGTATATTGGCACAATTTTTCTCAATATAGGCAATTCCAAGGATTTTATACGCTGATCGTCGAACTTTAGAACACTTTGGGTATCATCTTCCATGTTTTCCACTAATAAAATTAAGAAAATATGCAGAATCCGAAATTATTAAAATTTTCAAGGTTCAACTAATCATAACGTAAGCGTAACACTAAACCTGTCCTGTCTTAACTTGTCTAAGAAACAAAATCTATACTTCCGCTATATGACTTCCGGTCACGATGCGCGCGTCGCGTGCCATGCTTAACACTGACGGTAGATGGCACGCAGAAACATATGCCATTAGCCTTTTAAGATCCTTTACACAAATAAAGCACTATGTAAAAAACAACCTCTCCTATTGGTCGATCCATCTCGTATTACAATATGTCTTCGTGATGCAATCAATTTGTGGCAAGAGCTCTCGTGGTAGGGAGGTTTAGATGGTTGGGTTTCACCTGGACGGCCCGGGTTCAAACCCCATTGCTTTTCTTTATTAATTTTTTAAGATTAGGTTTCTAAAGTTTTTTCTTGATTTTGGGTTAGTTTGGGTAAGCACCTGGTTAGTTTTCTTTTCTTCAGCCCCCTAGCGAGCGGAGGGCCATGCGGATCGACCAATAGGAGAGGCCGATTTTTACATAATGCTCTACTTGTGTAAAGGATCTTAAAATTCATTTCATTACAGTGCCTTTAAAGCCACCGTATATTTTATGTCGATTGGTTCAAATTTTCAAAAACCCTCAACTCGGTCCAAGGTTCAACCTTGATCTCGGTCGATGTTATGGCACAGCTTATCTTAAACACACGAAGTTATGGTTTTGGTTTTTGGTGTCTACAAAAATCTGGCAGCGCAGATGGATAGATTGTATAAGCATAAATTAAAATTTTAGGGTTGTCCCGCCAAAATATGACAAACTTGTCACGCGGCATTTGCAAGATATTACGATAATAATACGATTTTTTAATGTTCAGAAACAGTCAAAAAAAATCGCTTCTAGTTGTCATTGTCAGACGTTACAAACTTTCCTAACGGGTGCGCACGCAGTATCGACATTTTGCAAATATTTTTGAAGTGAATACTTTTCTTTGGTTTCATGAGAGTAATTTTTCAAGGCCGCGTAACCACACGGTTTATGAAATTTTCGTCTCAAGATGAAAATATATGTCTGTAATGAGAAAGAGAGAGAGAAGAGAGTCGGATGTTCGCATGGCAGCAAATCGCGGGAGGATCTCGACCATCTCGACCGACTCATGTTTACCTACAGCAAATTTAGACCTTCGTACCTGCGCATTTAGATGCAGCCCTGTGTTGTCGTTCTAATATTTCACTCCACACGTGGCCATCCGCTCGCTCCGAGGGCGTTACCAAACAAAACTAACCCAAGGCAATGCCCAAAATCAAGAAAAGCAACTTTGAAAAATATGTGAATTAGCACGTATGCATGCGTGAAGGCTGAAAATTGCGGTAGGTAGAAGCGAATTCTCTACCGTTAGGCTCATTCTCATCGTGTTTGATTTGACGCTCGGAGTATTTCAAGTACGCTTTTTATCCTTCTGTCTCTCTTTGGACTCGCCTTTACCGAATAGAGAGCGAGAGACACAGCGATAATATTAGGTGCGCTCCGACCGTCAAAACAAAAAAGCACAACATAATATAGGCAACCAAATAAAGAGTATAACCTTAGACTATGAGTATATGGAGACAAATCAATAAAACGCGTAACCATCTAGAATAGCAACCGCAATATTTACATATTCACATGGAATCGGTAAAGAAGTATTCACTTCTATCACGTGAACTGTGTTACAACCTTTAGATTAGGAAAGTTCCTTGTCTAAGGTTACAACGCTTTTTTTATTGATTTTGGGCATGCCTTCCTTGGGTAAATTTGGGAACTTTGGGAGAGAAAGATTGTTGAATAGTAGATAACTGAAACAGTCGTAATCCACCAATTCCTGTGATCCTAATTCATTACTATATCAATAAACAATGTGTTTTCCATTATTGATAATTTTTTATTGATACTTTTGCATTGAAGAATTCTAGATTAGAAAATTACAAAATCAATTTTAGTTTAGCAGTTTAATATATTTGCAGAAGGTGCAGACAGCGCAATTTGTAGCATTATAAGATCCTTTACACAAATAGCGCACTATATAAAAATCGGGCTCTCATATTGGTCGATCCGCATGGCCCTCCGCTCGCTTCGCTCGCTGGGGGGCTCAAGAATAGGAAACTAACCAGGTGCTAACCCAGACTAACCCAAAACATACCCAAAATCAAGAAAAAACTATTTAGAAACATAATCTTAAAAAAATAATAAAAAAAAGCAACGGGGATTGAACCCCGGCCGTCCAAGTGAGACCCAGCTATCTAAACCTCTACACCACGAGAGCTCTTGACAAAAATTGATTGCATCACGAAGACATGTAATACGAGATGGATCGACCAATAGGAGAGGTCGATATTTACATAGTGCACTATGCAACAGGGTTTGAACCCGGGCCGTCCAGGTGAGACCCAGCTATCTAAACCTCTACACCACGAGAGCTCTTGACAGAAATTGATTGCATCACGAAGACATATTGTAATACGAGATGGATCGACCGATAGGAGAGGTCGATTTTTACATAGTGCACTATTTGTGTAAAGGATCTTAAAAGGCTAATTTGTACGCCTCTGTCCTATGGCCGCAGGATTGCACGATACAATCAGACAACACGTAGGGGGAAGCTATTTCTTTTTATTCAGTTTGGTCCAAAGTCTATATAATTTCCTACTTCAGAAATACCAGGGCTAATTGGGTTTTGTTGGGGATATGTTTATTGGATTTTGTTAATTTTTTTCATTAAGAAGAAAACTGCATGAAACTGACCAATAGTAGGAGAGAGCAATACTACCCATAGACATTTGACTTAGTTTGAAAAAAAGGGAAGAGATGTCGCACGCTGTCACGGTTCATTTCAAAATGAAGTTTAAGCTCGTGCTGCTCATGCGTGGTTAGGTTTCTCTAAATTCTGTTCTGATGCCCTTGGAATTGGAAATTATTTCAGCATCTTTTTTCATCTTTTATCAACAACAACCAAAACGCAATCTACTAAAGTTTTGTAGCGCCATTAATGGTTTTCAAAGAATTTCTTCAATTTGTGAACTTGCGAGCTAATCTTAGCCAGTAAGACGTACTCAGGTGAGTTATTCTTATGTAATGAAAGACATGTTTCCCTCGATAATCGATTGAGCTAATTGGAAGCAAAGCGTTTACCGGTGTTCTTTTAGCAAGCTTTTTATTGGAATCCAACAAACCAATTAATTTGTATCATATAAATTATTTGTGATGTGGTAGAAGGCGGATTTTATGATGGGGTTTCGTGTGGAAAATATACTACTAAAGAATTCTAACCTCAAACATGCCATTGTAACAACTTTGTACTTCGTGCCTTTAGGTCTCACGGAAAAATAGGTATCACCTTTTAACCCTGCCAAGCATGTTTTATTTTGTATTTAGGTATTTAATGACTGGTTGCCTGGCGACTGTCTCTTAAGACAATACATTTTCATGAAATCTATGAAATGTTATAAGGGACGTAGGAAAGCTCATCAGTAATAATATTGACACATTTTATTGTCATAAATCTTTGATAAATGAACATTATTATAATAGTGTTTCATGAATAGACTTAGCTTTTCTTTCGATCTGCCCCATACTATATTATATTATTACAACATATAATGTAACAATTAGTGACTTGATCTTGATATAATATATTTTATGTCATACCAGTACATTATTGTGTTTTTATACCATAGATACCATTTACATAATGGATTACTTTATGCCCGTGCGGGCATAAAGTACACTTTATGGACTCAAATACATGATTTGAATTCGTATTTTTTTAAATATTTACATATTGTGAATGCAATAATGAGCTAGTATGACATAAAAGTTTGTATGCACCACGGGTATTGTGTACGCCCTCGGGCGACTTATAAACCCTCTGGCCAGAGGCCCTCGGGTTTGTAACATTGTCGCCCTCAGGGCATAAACATCTACTTAATACCCTTGGTACATAAATAACTATTATTCATTGCCTTACATCAAGATTTTCAAGATATGGGTGTGGAATATTTCTTAGGTTTGGAACATGTGAAAGAAATGCATATAGTCAAAAGCGATTTTATCGTGCAGGTCCAAAGGTCACAATTTTCAGTAAAAACTTCGTTTGTGGCAGATTTTGCGTGTAAAATCTGTCAAAGGAATGACATTTAATGAAAAATGTGATCTTTGGACCCACACAATAAGACTGCTTTTGACTATACCCACCTTTTCATACATATAACATCTTGCACAACACAAAAGTAGGAAGTGATAAAAACATTTTTATTGTTGAGGAAACGTGTTTGGGGAATCGTCCATAAGACTAATATGTCAAAAACAGATAGTAATACTCTGCTTCCATAGCTACCATTGGTCTGTTCCATCTATTGTTCATATTTTTTTGAATTGTAAATAATAAGGTATAATTTCCAATGACAAATTAAAAATACCAAGGGTGAGAAGCCTTAGAAATGGAGTATTGCTATGTTTACTTCAAGGCATTAGTTTAATGAATGATATCTAATAGGCAACTACTTACACCAGAATAAGGTTGCTTTTCAACAATACATGTATTTTTTTTAATTGACATGTTTGACAATAAGGTACTTAATAAGAGAGG
>JAEQML010081148.1:0-11322 GCA_016904865.1 Pissodes strobi
CATATATATGTTTGTATATTTTAATTTTTACATAGCTTTTCAGTTTATCTAACCCCCATCGACGTTTCAAGAATTTCCAAATGGGTAATAAGCGAGGACTTCGGTAAGTTAAAAAACAAACAAACAAATAAGACCTGTAAAACGGACTAGTCATTTCCATAAAGTCTGATCTTTGTGCACATACCTTTTCGCCGCCCGCCGCTCGCGTCGGCATCGGCATGCTGTCGGCACGATTGTGCGACTTTATATTACCGGTGTTCTTTCTTGGCGGCTCCAGGTATTTACTTTTCAAGTCATCGCAAAGGCCTTCTTCTCAGAAGATGGCCTAATCATAATCATCAACAAATTAAGTATACATTAATTCGGGAAAGAAGTATTTTTATACAGAACACTGAATACGATATTTCGCAAAAATGCATCTTCTTGCCTCTGGTTTAGTAATTTATAACATATTTTTCATTTTTGTAGGTGTACCTTTAATTTTTCATTGACATAACAATGGTCAATACCGGACAATGCAATATAGTAAAAAGTAACGCCCTAATTTATTTTTTATTATAGTGCATATAGCATAGATTGAGCAGCTATGATGGACTATAGGGATACAGCCACAAATTACCACGTAGTAAATGAGAGAGGGTTGCGAGTGGGGAGCGACAAGAGAAACTCAACTAAACGTAGGATGAGATCAAAAAGAACAACCATATCATAATATTTCAGCTACTTTAGCAACTCTAAAAACACCCTGTTTGTTTTCTAACTTATACTTCCGCCAACCCGACACAGTAAGCATTCGCCATAAATTTATTCTCACCAAGTCATTATGTTGTATCAAAGTTTACTCAAGAAGATATACGTATATTTACTCTTTAAACGGAGATGAGTGGGTACTTTACATGTTGGCTCATATGAAAGTGTCTTGTAAATATGTAATCAGTGTTCTCCGCTTTTAAACAGTAGCCAAACGGTTTAAAGACAATTTGTTTAAACATCATGAAAATATGTATGTACGGTACATTAATTTGTTTGCATTGAAAAATCTCGTAACTACTTTAGGTATATTTTGACAAAGGAATTTGAGGATTTGAAGAATTGGAATTAACATTTCGCAGAAAGGGAGTACGCTACATATTCTAGATATGTTTCGCGCAAGATTATTTTCAAGTTATTAATTTTTACGCCACTTAAATCTTAAATGGATGGGGCCTTTGCCGTTCAGGTCACAGGGTGTGAATTGGCACAACGTCCAATTTAGTGACCCTGACAAAGTTGAAAATCCTAAAAGACTTCCTACCTTGCATATGCTTGGCTCACAGTTCACACCCTTTGGCTTTTCATTATTTTGGAAACCATAATAGTGGTGTAACACTTGAAAGTACCCTGGTAAATGCTTGGTAGTCTTGGTACTTGTACTTAAAATACTTTCTATCAATACTTTTGACAGCTATAGAATACGGGAAGATTCTAATCTTGACTACTATCCGACTTTTTTTGCCAGCCCCTCATTGCCTCTGTCGTAAAATTACTGTCGTAAAAATTATTTTCATTGTTATTTAAGTAAGTATATACATCTCGGTACATACATTTTCTTTTTAAAAAAATTCTCATAAAGATAGGAGCGAAAAGATCCAGATTATAGTTACACATTTAATTAAGTATGACAAGGGTCTGATGACATATAAGCACTAGAAAGGGGGGCGTCATATAGAGTAGTTTAGGCCAAACAAATTTTTGGATGCCTCACATTTGAGCGGAAAAAAAGCCTGCAAAGTTGAAGGTTTTAGATTGGTCTAGATCTAGAAGCACCAACTTACATTACGACTTGCCCAGAAGACTGGGAGTGAGTGAGTGAATAAAAGTGCACCATTTTTACTGCAGCAAATGTCTCAAGAATAAATCTGGCAACAGTGCGTTTACTGAAAAATTGAAGTTTTGACTGTTGTGACAAATGACAGCAACAAGGAGTATATTTACAAGTAAAATTGAATTTTATTTAATGTGGCTATCAGTCGCTCTCAGTTAGAACAAAACGAAGGCCTCTCGTCTACGCAAATGTCTCTATATAGTTAATATTTACAGCTAAGAATTGATTTTCAAGTGAACTTTGCCTACATTTCTACTTTTTGTGAAGTGGATCTGCAAATTTTTATTAAATCTCAAACTTCGGAGGTTTTTGTTTGTGCTAAAAATGTAAGGCATTAAAATATATATATTTTTTTGGTTTATACTACTCTATAAACGCCTTCTTTCTAGTGCAATTTTTGTTTCTTTGCAACATCGCTGTCCCCATGACAAAATAGAAGATAATAGGTATTGTTGGGGAAACACCTACATGTGTATTAACGTATCGTTTTTCACCATATAGTTTAGTGATAACACCCTGTATGTCTGTAGTGTGAATGAGCCATAATTGAAGTCCTAATAGATTTATTTCACCCCCAGATAAACAACAATTTGTGCATTTAAAGTATTGTATTTCAGTTACTTCTTAGTCCAAACCTGGATTGTCGGTAAAATAAATTTCGTTATATGAAACAATCGCTGGAAAGCAAGTTCCCACTCCGTCAAGGAAATCGTTATTAATCGTTCTCAATTTAATATATCTTTGTCTCAGTCAATGTTGTGTAAACAACAATATGTCAAATTAAGAAAGAACATGTTTCTACCCTCTCAAATGCATCCGAGTCCTCGCACTTTACCGCTCTGTTCACCCTGTCCGCGCCGGTAGGAAAATTTTGATTTTAGTATTTTAGTGCCTTACAAACACTCACACGTGAAGCATCAGCCTTTGTCGCTGCCCTGCTTGAATTTGGCGCCAAGAACATCTACCCAGTCGTAGCTCTGTTTGACGCCAAGATATTTAGTTATTTTCATTCATCATGTTTGCATAGATATTTAGAAAATGTCTGCTGTACTCTGCTCTCCTTTTGGGCGTTTTTACGCATTTTCTCGAAGACAGACACGCCGTAGCGTCTCTAGTCTCTCCTGGTACTGTTGTTGAAGATAGAAGAAGGTTAAATGGCGGTTGGAAAGTTATAGCCGACAAAACTATTCCAGGACTCGAGATTCGAATCAAATGTTCGAAGTCTTACATCCCTGGTGAAGCTAAGAATTGAAGAAGACGTAAAGTAACCAGGTATTTTGTGTGAACGAAAAGCAGTTAGTTGAAATAAAGTTGATTAAATTCAGTAAAGAAAGAAGTTCTTGTTAAATTAAATAATCAAGAAGTTTTGTTAGACATTTAGTAATAGTTTGGGTTATGTGTGAAAGGATGAATGTTTGAGAGTAGTTAGAAAAACCATTGTATATATTAATCATATTCAATGCAAATTAAATCTTGCATTATTAAAGTACGTGATACCTAAAATACATGTTTTAATTCACAAATATGAATAAAACCTCCACCACCCTATTTTGATACAGTCCACAAGTTAAAGTGGTTAATTACCACCCCCTCCTTTATGGTGATAAATGATTTAAAGAATTAATTGTTTATACCGACCAGGACCAGGTATTATAAAATAACTTTGGCGCCAAAAATATACCTTGATTTCATAATATTTTATTAACATTTTTATATTTATTTACCAAAAAACAACTGGAAAAACACAGCACATTTTCTTTTTACTATACATTCTACAAGAAATATTTTGATTAAAATGCAAATATAGGCATAAGAGAATAAAATAAAAATAAAAATGAAAATTTACTAATAAATATAGTTAAATTTATTCTATATCTTACTTTTTAGCAAATGAATAAAGGGAAAAATTGATCCAAGCGTTTAAAAGAGAGAATTGTGCCGTGTCCGATTGACGCACTTAGGTTTCAGGGTTCAGACGGGCGGAGGGCTCCTCGAGAGGGCGCATTTGCCGCATACCTAAATCAATCTCAAAAGCGTGCCCGGTTTTTAAATTTTTATCAATGCTCATATTACAATCTAAATTTTTAATTTCGTCTTTCGCGAAAAATTTAAAATTACCCCCTTGGTAATATTATGACATCCATTGGGTGCGTCATTGGGTGCCCAGTTTTACCGAAGAAGGTCATGACCAAAAGATGTAGAAATCTGGATCGTATTAAGATGGAATTGATAGTTGACACAACTTGGGATTACACATCAGTGTGCGTGGATACGATTTATTCGAACTTTACGAATAATATTCGGCGTGTACTGGATCTTGTAGCTCCCATTACGCTAAGGAATGTCAGTAATGCGCCCTGGTTTACAGATGGCATAAAAAGTGTTCAAAGAGAAAGAGATATTGCGTATAAAAGGTTTCAAATATCCAGATTGGAGGAAGATTGGTTTGAGTATAAAAGAAGACGGAACAGGGTGGTAGAGGTTATAAAGAATGAAAAGACAGCGTCTATGTGGCAGACATTAAAAAGTCTAATAAGCAATAAGAATGGGGAAGGTAATATGTATATGAATATAGCTTTTCCACATGACCTTGGAAGTCTGCAAGAAAACTTTAACAAATTGTATGCAGATAGTATAGTGGAGATTGCCGACAGTATACCAGCCCCGAGTCGGAATTTTGGAGATGGCTTTGCTGCTGGTGTGGATGGATTGGAGCGCTTCCAGACGTTGAATCTCACACAACTGAGGGCTATAGTAATGATGCTAAAATGCCGAGCTACTTCTGACGAGGAGTGTAGTATACAGTTCTTAAAAAATGTGTTCGGACAAGTAGGATATCCTCTGTTAAACTTAGTTAATACTTCTCTATCTGTGGCTCGAGTACCTAAGGATACAAAGGTGAGTGTGATAGTGCCAATTGCCAAGGTTCGGAACCCGACAAGACCGGAGGACTTTCGACCGATTAATCTGCTCTCGGTTATTGATAAGATTCTGGAGACCATAGTGTGTAGACAGTTGCGTCAACATTTCGAAGGACACGAATACACCTACAAATGGCAGTCCGGGTTCCATGAACTTTACTCGTGCGAGTCAGCATTGCAGGATATTTGCACTAGATGGCGGAGAGAGATTGCTCAGAGAAATCTTACTATTGCCGTGTTCATAGACCTAAAAAGAGCTTTTGAGACTATTAATCAACAAGTTGCAGAATTATGGAGTAACATCACGTGCGCTAGATTGGTTAAAAAACTATTTGTATTGTAGATTTCATAAAACAAAAATTAATGAAGTTGGGTCGGGATTGATTGAAAGTGATATAGGAGTTCCGCAGGGAAGTGTATTGGGCCCATTATTATTTATCATATATATTAATGATCTGTATAAGATCTTAGAAAAATCACAATTAAGCTTATTTGCCGACGATACACTTCTTTCGATCTCTGGTAGTAATTTTAAAGAGATTCCTGACCACATTAATGATGAATTGTCGCTGTTATATGACTGGATGTGCAGTAATAAACTGAAATTGAATTCTGAGAAGACAAAGTGTATGATACTAGGTAGTCTCTCGAATCATCCTTAGAAAGTGCTGGATTTATTCTAACCCTCAAAAATTTGGAATAAATTCGGAATCAAAATTTGTTTTTATTATTTGCAAAATAAATGCAAACCCTCGTGCAAACCTCATGGAAAGAAAATATTGCAAACCAGTGTCGGACTAACACACTTACGGCCCACCGGTGTAACAGTGGAGGGCCCCACAAGGGCGGTTCTGAATCGTTATTCTGATACAAGAATTGATTTAAATTGTGTTCAAGGGACGCATTCCCTATTTTACCAAAATTATACTTTTTTACATGTTCATTACCGAATAATTTGTAAAATAATATAAGATCGCCTATAAAAATGAAAAAAAAAACATTTAACTTGGCCAGAAAGTGCCTGCCTTATATCACACGCATGTTGAAAAAATTTTCAATACTAGTATTGTAAAGTTGATTTTAACAGGCGTGTCATATTAATCGTTTTCTTAAGAATCTAAAGAGTGATTTTTTCTCATTTTCATTATTCTCGTGTAAAAATACTTTTCATTCTCAGAGGATTTTCGCAATCGGCTAACGCGCCATGCTGAAAACCAAAAATAGTACTTTCCAATGCTTGATATGTAATATACAGACTCCAGGTAGCAATTCATGTAAGTTCGGCCAGGCTTAGTGATAAAGTTCAGTCTAAATTGCATTTTTTTCTGTAAAAGCTTCGCTGGAAAAGTCTGATAGGATGATGACACGAAGCCCACCAAATTGGAAACAAATTGAAATGCACTAAAAAATATGAAAAAGTCAACACTCGTACTTTTAGGTAGTGAAGTTTATGTGCCAATTAATATTGTACCTATATAATTTTCGAAATAAGAGTTCTTTAGATATTAATTAAACTTTCAAAATAAGGGACACATAGGAATGATATGGTTTTAGTACATTGTATAGTAATATTTCTCCAATTAATATCGGGTGAAATCCAGCAATGTGTATCCATGCGTCGAGTTTTGACCATCTTTTTTAATAATACCTTTATTTTGTTGTCCTCCGGAAAAGGAGAAGGGGGCCACATATGTATGTGGCCCAATTAAAAGTAAATATTTAATAATAGGTCTGAGGAACGTGAATCCAAGGGGTGTTTCACTCACTAAAATTTGTACACCTATTGCATTTGACTGCATAAAGATTGCATTTGACTGCATTGATTGCATAAATATGATAGGTGACTGCACCGACTGCATGGACTGCACCGACTGCATGAGACTGCATGAGAATGTAAATAAATATTCGAAAAAGCAGTGGACTGTAGAGTGTTCCATTTTTGTGCATATCAATAATATTTCTGATAGTCGGAGAGCTTATAACGCATTTATAGTGTTTGATTTAATGGGCAATTTTGCACGGTGGTAGTACTCCAACGATTAAGGATAGATAAATTGGGAACCGAGTTCTAAATATTATCGAATATTATACTCGTATAATCATTACTGTATACAACGAGGAAAAATATACAGGGTCTCCCATTTAAGAAAACCCAAATTTAGTCTATACAGGGTGCGCTAATGAAAACTTTACACCTCGGTTTTCCGGCTTTAAAATGAAAATTTGGAACGCTCGGAACCGTCGATTTCTGATTCTATGGGAACACTTGTTGTGAATATTTTCAACTTTGTCACTTCAACCCCTAGAGATTATGAGCTCCTCTAAAATTTTAAATGGAAACGGGAGTCGTCTGATGCAATAGTACATCCACACCACAGTTAATGGGCGAAGCAAGAGAAAACGCATATAGCTTCCGGGGCTCAACAAACTAAAATTAACCCAAGCTAACCCAAGGCATGCCTAAAATCAGTTCTAATTTAGCAGAAAAAGTTACCCGCTTTGTTTTTACATTTTTCAAATTTCATAAATTCTGCCACTTTTGTGTATTTCTATTAAGATATTTTGACCATTATTACAACTGCCAAGTTTGACGTCTCTACTCTTATTTCTGTTTATGTGACATCTAGTCAACATTTTGGAAAAGTGTTACTTCTTCATTAATAATTAATTAACTATTTTTACTAAGTTGGTAGATGTAATGAGGGTCAAAGGGCCTTCGAAATAAAGTATTACTCAATCACTGTAATTGGGGTGAGTTTTTAATATGATACTGGAGATCCAGCAATACCAAATTTCGAAGGTCAAGTGACACTGATTACATCTACTAACTTTGTAGTCACTGCTCTCATTAGTTAAGTAATAATTAATTAAGAAATAAATACTTTTTCTATATTTTACAAGGTCTCACATGAACGGGTATAAGGGTAGAGACGTCAAATTCGGAAATTGTAATAAGGTTCAAAAGACCTTCAAAATGAGATACCACTCGACTCCTTTTTTAACCCATTTCAAATTTTAGGAGTGAAGCTCCATCACCCTCAGGGGTGAAAACAGGCACGAATCAGAAATCGAAGGGTTTTCCAAATTTTCATTTTAAGGAAGAAAAATCGGGGTGTAAAGTTTTCGTTGGCCCACCCTGTATATCGAGCATTATTAATTTTATGAAAAAACTGATTGTACGTTAATATATTTATAAGATACAGTTTTTGCCTTTGCAATATAATTAACATCGTAATTAACCGTTGTCAAAATACGAGGTATGCCCCAAAAGTGCAAATTCAGGGAGAACCCTGTATCTAAAAAACGATGGTGGCTATAAAAATCTGTTTACAGTATCTTTCGTTTCACAAAAAAGCAGCAACGTGTTAAGAAAACCGTACCCTGCTAACTTTAAAATTAATGGAACTACCCCGCAAGTACAACGAAATCCGGATACCCTGTAAAAAGAAAGACCACGAGAGCTTCAGTTCCCAATTTATTTATCGTAAAGGTATCACGTTCACCGTGCGAGTTGTAGTATAACCAAACACCGAAAATTCGTTATGAGCTCTTGACTATAATGGGATAATTGGTGCAACAAAAAATCATTAACCATCCAATCAAAATTATGTCTAAGCACAAGTTCTAAAAAAATAAAAAATTTATTATATATCTTTTTCCGGCTTTTATATTATATTCTTTCTAAACCAAAACACAACCTCACAAAATCGCCTTAAAGTTACTATGTAACCAAAAGAAAATCAAATGATGCCGCTTTATAAGCAATATCTGACAAAATTAGTAACGTATGCGTAGCAAGCTACACAAATGAACCTAAGCGCGCGCACGCACTATTTCCGTAACTCTTTTATTTACTCGTGTGACTACGGTCCAGTGAATTCACTGGACCGCAATTGCATTGCAATTGCCTTCAGCAGGTTTTTAGTGCAGTGGTCAGATCCTGTGCTTGTGATACGGCGTGGCCCGCAGCCCGGGTTTGATTCCCGTCGGTGACGAGACTTGTTTGATATATTTTTTTAAGGTTATGTTTGTGTCTTTTTTTAAATTTGGGCTAGTATAGGTTAGTTTGGTTTGGTTGTGCCTCGAAGCGAGCGGAGGGCCATTCGGGAAATTAACCATACTCTTTTGAATTCTCGCCCTCCCTTGATACAGCCATACACATTTGCATATACTCACAATAATAAATTTTAGCTCCTGCCACATCAAAATTACAACAAATAATGTAAAAATAAATAACACAAAATTGAAAATAAAAGTTACTGGAATAGTGCGTGCGCGCACGTTCATTTGTGTGGCTTTCTACGTAGAGTCTTGTGACAAGATTGAACAAGATTGCATGCTCGAATTCCCGCGACTGCATACGATTTCTCGTGAATGTACATGGAATGTACGCTACTGCGTGTGACTGCACCTATAACTGCATGGGACTGCAAGGAATTCTTAAAGACTGTATTACGACTGCATGCATTGCATTTGACTGCATGAGACTGTATCGACTGTATGGGGACTGCAACACGAATGTATGAGATTTGTACACCTATTGCATGAGTGAAACACCCCTTGCGTGAATCCTAATTTTGTTTCAAACCCTAACCAAAAAAAAAAGTTCCATATTACAACTAAGGGATTCTCTGACTTGTGCCCATCTACAAGTTAGTGGCGCCTTTTAAATAAATAACCCCCCTTCCTCACTCGTCGACATCTGAGCTATGGTCTAATTTGCACGCTTCGAAGACAGCTCGTTCTGACCCGAGTTCTGACCTGCAAGTGAAACCTGATGTGCACGTCTAGTGAAATCTGAGAAATTTTTGTGAAATCTGTAAAATTTTTGTGGAATCTCTAATAAATTTGAACCTAGCATAAGTAAATACATTTCCGGATACTCGACCTGGCAACGCTGTACAGCACGTGCCAACGTTATATGAGCAAGGCCTAGAGTAGAGCGGGTAGTGAGCATGGTCTTTCATAACCATAATAAAGATGGCAGCGGCATGGTGCTCGTTAAATGTACCTTTTTGAAATTCTCAGTGAATTTCTCATTTTAATTTTGCAGGACTTTCTCGACACCTTGAAGAACGAAATTCATCAGGATATTCTGGGGACGCAACTAGAATACCTGACAAAATCGAGTATGATTCTTAATCGAATAGGATTCTAGGGTTTGCTTTACCATTAAAAAACGGCCTTCCGGAAAAAGACGATTTTATTCCAATATCAGTGAAGAAAATCAAATCTTATTTTGAGGCATTTCCCAAATCAAACTACGCTCATATCATTTAATGGCTCAACCTGTTACTCCAGGTCCACCGGCTTTCTGCCTCAGTGTATTTGGTACATTCAACAATATAGATGTAATTGAAGATGGAGGCAGACGAGGTTAATCGCAGAGAAGATTGGCATCACAATAGGGTACGTATCAGACGGAGACACTAGATTGCTCAAAGCAATGCAAATAGAAGCTTCATTTCCATATGATCATCTTACAACCAATCAACATTGGAGTTGGTTTCATCTGAACATAGATATAAACAATTTTCTTTGCTTCCAAGACTTTGTTCACGTTCTCACAAAATTGAAAAGAAGATTGCTTAAGTAAAATATTTCTTTGAAAATAGGAACCAAATCCATAACGGTAGATCATCTTCATGAGCACATGAGAAGGAACATCTTTTAACGGAATTATGGAAGACGCTAAAACAGTTCTATTCACAATACCGAAACAGGATTTTTTCACTCGACGCGCGTTTCGCTAACCATGTTAGCATCATCACGAGATAATTAAAACTGTTTAATCATCTCCTGTTGATGCTAACATGGTTAGCGAAACGCGCGTCGAGTGCAAAAATTCTGTTTCGGTATTGTGAAACCCCGTTTTAGTGCATTAAAGCCGAAGGTTCCAAACCTCAACATAGATGGAAGACACAGTGTTAGAAGCAAGCAAAGTAGGACTAAATGCAACAATTTCAGATTATGTCAATATTGACTTTAACACCGATTCTCGAGCCGATGTTGCAGAAACAGAAGACAAATCAGAAGACGAGTTATAAAATGAGGACAATCACGTCGATATCGAAGAAACACACGAAATCATTCCCGCCGAGAATAATTTAAAACCTAAATCTTTAAACCTGCGTGACTACTCGAAAGAAGTAGATCCAACTAAAGTTTCTCTTCAAGTTTCTCCCAGGTCAAAATTTCTATTGCTCAAAGTAGACGACCAAGACATAATTGTTAAAAAATCGTCTTTCTGTTGGCTTCTAGATAATCCTGAAGCAAAGACTGTGCAGATTTTTGAATAATAATAAAAAAAACCTCGAATGAAATTAATAAAATGAATTTGAAAGAAGAAAAAAAAACATGTGTTCAGAATAACATTGAAGACACTTCCTCATCAACTGAGGAGGAGGAGGAAATCGTCCTGGATGATGATTCCTTGGAAGGCGAAGAGTTTAGCGAGGAAGAAGAATCAAAACTAGAAAAAAGCTCTTGGCGAAGCCCGAGGTGAATTCTGAACTGGAAAAATATTACGCTGTCGCG
>JAEQML010081149.1:0-11321 GCA_016904865.1 Pissodes strobi
GTTGGGTTTTTCTTCTTTATTGAAATTACTGCCACGGGCTCTATATTTACTTTATCCTCCATTTTTCTCAAATATTTACACTATAACCAAATTCTGATTAAATCCAAGTAAAATATACAACCCCCCCCCCCCCCCCCCCCACAAATTATTGCAGTAAAGTTAGATCTTTTGCAAAAACAACTTTATTATGAAATCGACACACTCTAATATTCGCTTAATACTGAAATTGATTTCGAAAATAACCTATACAGATATAATTTTATGCTACAAGGAATGATGTTCCTTGTAGCTTAAAATTATCTAAATTTAGTCTTCCTACATTTTATAAATTTTTCTTCGTGTAATGTCCTCATAACCACGATCCGACTTTCTGACAACTCCAGCATCACTTGCTAAAATTGCCTAAATTACTTTGCGTGTTTAAGCATTTTATTCACAACAAACTCATCCAGAAAATATGAATTTTATGCGGAACATCTTTGTTTAAAGCAAATAAATGCATTTTTTTACGCCAACATTTCTAGGATAATCTAGCTATTGTTCTTGATTGGCGGAAATGTAACAACTAATATTCGTTTGCCAAGTCACAGTGAGATATCGGCTTTGAAAAAAATTGGCTAACTTACTTTATTTCTATTTTCTGATGGGTTGATCAAAACTAAACTGGCTTGTGATAAAAAGTGCTTACTTTAGTTTCAAGCAGTAACTTACCATGAATACAAGAAGTAAAACATGCGAAAATAAGAACGTGACTTATAAGAACCGCATTCATGTTGTACGTTAAGTGGAAAGATATATTCTAGTATTCTCAATTCGGGAATATACATAAAAATAAACCCTACAGCCCGCGACATCGCTGCGTTTCTTTTTCAAGCGAAATAACTTCGTTTTCGTGTCAATATACATGAAACTCAATTTTATGGCTAGAAAAAAAATCTTAGTCTAAAGTGCTTTTGACTCGACACGCGCGTATATTTGAGTGAGTTTAATATAGCGCCCATTTTTTACTGTATTGCACTTAATTTAATTGTCCTTTATAAAATCTTCCGCATTATGTAATATAAATACTTCAGATTTAATCTAGATTAAATCGCCAGCAACTATCTATGAACGACTGTGTGATTTTGTGCTATTCACTGACGACACAAACATTCTAAAAACAAAAAAAGAACCTGACGAAATCCAAGCAGTTATGATGGAGACACGATCTAAGGTCACCAAATGGTTTTCGGGTAATAAATAAAATTAAATTTAAATCAGTCAAAAACAAAAGTTATTTAGTTTTCTTTGCGATCTCTCCGGGACTTGGAACCTTCAGAATTGGTTCGTTTTTCGGTGTCCAGATTGATCCAAAAATGAACTGGAATATTCATATTAGTAAGTTATGCAATAAAGTGGCATCTGGTGTATTTGCACTGACAAATTTGGTAGATGTGGTGTCTGAAAGGGTTGCGCGATCAGCTTACTATGCATGCATTGAATCCAGAATAAATTATGTTTATTTGCATGGGCTCATGCCCCTAACACTAAAGGAATCTTCGCGCTTCAAAGAAAAGCCATGCGAATGACAAAAATTCATTATCAAGCAGACTGCAAACAGTAATTTATTGGCTTTAAGATTCTAACAGTACCATGTCTCTACATTTATCAATGTCTGGTGTATATGAAAGAAAATGTACCAATCTATGTAATACATGAAAACATTCACGAATACTTTACTCGAAATAGACAATTAATTTACACAAACTATCATAGAATTCATAAAATTAAAACTGGCATATCTTTCTACGCATCTAAATTCTATACCATATTGCCGCTCTCAGTCAAAATGCTACCTGCTGTAAAATTTAAAACGGTAATAAAAATTATTTAATTGGTAAATGCTTTTATTCTATGGATGAATATAATTCTAACAATTTCTGAGACATTGTATTTTGATAAAAAGTTAATTGCCATGTATCTATATCTGTTAATAACACTTGACGTATGTAAACATTGTATAATGTGTTAACATGACTAAATTTTTCATTTTCATTTTCATTTTCATTTATTACTATTTTATGTCAAAATATTTTCAAGAAGGAACAAATGTTCGCGCTAAATATTTTATTTATATTGATACTAGACGGCAAACAGTTCTTGAACAGTATCCAAAATATTTTCTATAAATTTCCCTGCCAGAGCTATTCTAAGCAAAATAGCAGCCCAGGACATTTGAAACATTTTCAGACTAGGCAGAGGAAAGTTATGATGAAATTGAAAAAAGGGAAATTAATATAGATATAGGATCTCTTGGTGAAACTATGGGAAAATATCACACCATAGTAAATCACAAAGGCTTCAAATATCAGAAACCTCAGAAATTACAGGAAGGTGATGATTTGCGAAGAGGTTTTTGTTTTGATGTTACAGAAAGACTCAAAAATATAAATTCTATTTGCGATGTTTGTTAAAGCAATGAAAGAGTAGAGAGACGTCATTTTATGTGTCTCAATCGATTAGCAATTTACCTATTTTCTTTTCCAAAAAATCGGAAAACACATTCCTATATAGATTTTGGGAGTTAGCCAAATATCCTATCCAAACTTTTGCCAGCCATCAATTTGACAGATATGACGCTATTTTGGATTTTTCTTAGATGGGCATGTTCTTACACCGTTCAATAGATATTCACCAACTGATTTAAAAAATATAGCGTTGTTAATCTTTTCGATTGCCCAAACCATTTTAAGTGTCTCACTCAACTGGTAATTTACCTATTTGTTTTGCGAAAAACAAAAAGAACGCTCCTATATACCTACAGATATTTGCGAGAAAGCAAAATGTGACATCTAAAACGTCGACAGTCAATTTGAAAGATACCACGCCGTTTTTAATTTTCAAAAATAGCAGCCCGTATATATTTTCATACCGTTCGAGAGATATTTCTGAGCTAATTTAAAAAAAATATGGGATTGTAGGCACTATCGGATAACCATCTTCAATATACAGGATATTAAAATTCTCAATTGCTCAAAAGCATTTTAAATCACTTACTCAACTGGCAATTTTCCGATTTGCTTTTCTGAAAAGCACGTGAATGTTGGCTAGTAACATACAAATTTAAGAAAATATCATTTAAAATTTTCTTTACTTTATTCAAGTACTCGATTTTCTACGTCAAATTCAAATAGTATTTCTGAAACATCATAAACTATTTAGTTAGAACCATAGAAGTTCAATCGTCGACCAAAATTCTCGGAACAAATAGAGCAAATCCATCGACTCAAAGTCAAAATAAAACAACGTCATTTGACGCAAATCTCACAGATCTGCGAAATTAGAGTTTTTCGAATTATCAGACTCACTGAAAGAACAAGCTTACATGGGTTGACATTTAAGAAAAATTGAAAATGGCGTCACTCCTATCTGCCAAACTCACGACTGACAATATGTCCCCGTTGTCAAGCACGAGATAGACTAGTAATTAAATGACATGACATTATTATTGTCATCTGGTCAAAGTCAATTCAAAACTTAACAAAGTGGACGAGCTAACCATTTTCATTTTTAGATTTCTCGTTCTTGACAACGGGAGTAGATTTTTCCTCGAAAGGTTATGAATTTTCCAGTTCTTTTAGGTTATTTAGCTTTGTCTATAGAACCACTAAACTATCACTTCTGCTATTTACACTCTGGTACCAGAGCCGAGGCGGCTTTATTAAAAAAGTCTACAACTGAGGTGGAGTAATAGGCAACACTTTGTCTGATAGTAATTGAGTTTGTTTATATTGATCGGAATAAAGCAGTCATAATGTATAAAGTGTGTCTTAGGGCAAAACAAGCCTAGTTGACGCAAATAACTTTAGTTAAATTGTGTGAACTTTTAAACCAAGTTTAAAACAATACTTAAACTGATTATATTTGGAGACACTAAAAGGTTGTTTTTGATCTTTGGGTAACTTCCTCTATTAGGATTCGTCAGACAGTACATTATTTTTGAAAAACTCTGGCTATTATTTTTGAAAGCTTAGGATCTAGTGAGCCTGCAGATGTTTAACAATGAATTTTCCACGAGCTGAACAGGTGTTGGCAATCAAAACAATATATTCGTTATTAGTGTAAATTCAATCTGTTCATTTTAATTTTCGTTTGACGACACTAAAGTCTCAATGTCACACTGGAAAGTATTGAACAATCGGGTCAAACCGTCTAGTCCATTTTAAAGTCATCAGCATAATAATTACTGTGTGGTTCTTGTTTTGGCCCCAGGCTCCATCTGAAAGTAGATGCAATTCTTCAAAAGATGGGTCAATTTCTTTCTGTACTAATATAGTCAAGCAACATGGAACACACTTTATCCGGGCCCTCCATCTCCATCATGGCATATGCAAAATCTAGAAGTATTATCCTGAAGGTTAAAAACATTGCAGGTTTTGCATAAAGTTCATGCAGATGCCTAGAACAGATTGATCTTCAGAAAATTTTCTTCAGAATCTTCTTAAGTTTTGAACAATTTTTGAAGTGAAACTTCTTTAGCGAGGGTAAGTCCGAAAAAAGGAAAATCAAATGAAACGGAAATCAAAGTGAAACACTTTAATGAAACATGTTCCAGTATAGCTAGAGGGATGAAATTTTCAGTACATGTAGTCGGAGTAAAGTGAGGATCCTGGACGAAAATTGGATACCGTACCCCCCCCCCCCCACCCACCTCCTTCGGCCAGGAGAGGGGGTGGAGGAAGAACTAAAATAATTAATTTCTGGAAAACAGAAAGAGCTACGGGGTCGAAATTTGTATGACTACCGAGGCTCTAATTTAAGGGGAGATTTTGGGAAAAAAACGTGTTTTGCCGATATCTCTGCAACGGATCCTCGGATCGAAAATCTGTTAAGAGATGGATGACCCCGGAATTATTCCCCCACCCCCCACCAGTATATGTAAAAATGGGAAAAAAATTAAAAAAACGTAAAAAATTGTTCGGAAGGTTAATATATTTTTGTATTATAAAACGAAATAAGAAAAAAAACTTATAAGAAAAAAGTTACGAGAAACGCGGTGTTCGGCAAAAAAAGGCGAAGGAGTTGAGCTACGAGGTCGGGGATGGCAAAAATAGAAAAAATGCTTTATGAAAAAAAAATTGAAAAAAAGCAAAAAAAAATAAACAGAAAAGTGTCGAAACCAAGAGCAAAAGTTGAAGAAAGAAAAGCTTAAAAAAATAAAAACTCAATTCCTAATATCTCTTTCAGAAGTTTCACTTCAGTTCGTTTGGCATTTTCGTTTAAAGTAGGGCTTTTAATTTGAACCGACAGCTTCTCACAAGTACTGTATGCGTAAACTTACGGTTCTTGAAATTTTCGTTCAAAATTTTCATGGAATAATTTAATGTGAAATTTGTGTTTGACTGTGACTGAGGGTATATTTCTATAAAAATATTCCACATGATTTTAAAATTTAAACTTTATTAGTGATGTAATGAGCAATTTTCGTAGGAAATAAGGAAATATGATCTACCATTTTTTCACAATAAGTCGAGGTATAACATTTCCGGGTTTCTGTATTCCTTATTTTGTACTCCGGTTTTTTTTATTTTCTCACACTGGTTCTCTACTTTTATCACTTCTTTCCTTCTTTGCCTTGGATTCCTTTCAGCACTTTTGACGCTGTCACTATACTCGAACATTTTAGTCACTATTACGTTTTTACTATTATTTAATGAATATAACATATAATTGCCAACTGTCACTCCTGAAGAAAGAAAGAACCGCTTTCCACGTGGAAGGATATCGCGAATACGTTCATTTGAGAAACACCTTAGTCCTGGAATTGCAGGATTTCTCCAGTAAATAACCGATGAACTTATTTGCTAGAGCGTTAACTGTTTAAACCAAGAAATGGTGAAATGTTACTTTCACAAAAATATGGATTTATGGGATTTCTCAAATGAAGGCGGTTAAGGAATATATTCAGAACATTTTGAATGAAAATGTAATTAGTACAAATCGCGCCATTATTTGGCAGCCAAATCGTTTGATCTTTCATCACATAATCATGTAATAAGTTTTATTTGTAAAAATATGCGTTATCAACTTAGTTATGTAAGGAATCAATATAAGAATAATTGTTTGTAAGATATTTTTTACCGTAATTAGGGTACCGTTCGAGCTGAAAGATAAACTAGCTATTAAGTTATTGCCGTTTTTGCAAATTATTTAAAATATTTAAATACGTATATCAGAATTATTGCTTTGCTCGCAAATAATATTTTCGAGATAACTATTTCCCATGCAGTACGAAGGAACTATTAATTAGAGTTATTTCCTAATTTGTTAATTGATATATATTTGTTTACTGTGGCCTGTGGCTATTTTTAAACTTAGTTAATTTAGCCAATTATGTTTCTGTATTAAAAACGCAAAAACATTTTATAACGTATTTCTTACTAAGCAACTTAGATTGCATATTATTGCAAACTGTTAACGTGGAGATTAAAATTATTGCTTATTTACTTTATTTTATTTTTTTAGTGCAATAATTTTAATTATTTTAATTTGTTTATTAAATATTTTAATTATTTTATTAAATTTATACAAGATTAGCCAGGTCACATTAATTGATTTAAGTTTTTTTGTCAATATTATGGAAGTGAAAACTTCTTTTGGCACGTTCAGCATACTTTTTCGTAAGTAGTGAATAAGACTGACCAGTATACGAAAATGCAAGTAACGACCAAAGCTGTCTACGTTTGGCTATTTAACGCTCAATCGGGTAATTTTTAGATATTTAGCCTTTTTTTTCAAAAACAGTCGCGAGTGGAAATTTGATATTTTGCACTTGACGGCCCCCAGCGGTCAATTGTTTTTGATGATTCGATTTTCCGTTTCAAAGTTATTACGTCAAATGTGCCATTTAAAAAAAATTGCCTTGATAGCTGTCGAAAAATGCATTAATTTTGATGAAACCTTCTTTATGATGGTCTCCCGAACACTACTGAAATTGGGTAGAATTGAAAAATGGCGAGTGTTTTTTGGGCCTGTATATTTTTGAAAAAGGAATCAATTTGGGTCGTTCTAACGCCAAAAAAGCATCGCGATCATCGAAAAAAAAAACGAGATAACAGTTCTATAGAAAATTTTGAGGAGAAAAACGCTCCAAATTCTACTCTATTTTGAAAAGGTCGGAAAAGTGAACATTTGAGTGAAAATGTAAAAACACCTATTTATAAGTCAAAAAAATTAAGATTTTATTTTTTTTTAAGAAAAATAATTTTTCCATAGAAAAGCTGATCACTTGACGAGTAGGTATCTACACTAAAAAGTGTATAAGATGTGGCTTTATAAATAATGATGACTTTTATACAGGATGAGCTAGTTGAATTTAAAATTTCGAGTTTCAACACTAAGAGAAAGTAGGTATAAGACATTTAAAGTCTTATTTGGATTATTCTGTATATCTTGTCAGTTCCTGCAATATACTAGTTCGATTAATCATCTACCTAACTGCCAAATTTACAATAAATATGTATTATGCCGGTCTATATATTTATATTCTGTTTTGGCCCACGTATTTTCACCGGCTGCATATCTCAGATGGTAACGCGCTCGCTTATCAGAAGGGATCTATCGGGATCGACGCCCGGCGCATCGAAGAAGCTTTGTTTAAATTTTAATTAATTTTTAGTATCGTTTTGTTGAAGTTTTCACTTCTGTTGCGTGGTCTTAAGCAAACACCGTTATTTTTTTAACTAGTCCTTAGGTAAGCAGAGTCGATTGTCATGATATTATCTCTAATAAAAAATAGAAATAATATTTTCTTATGGGAATTCAGAAAAAGGCTATTAAAAACTTATTTGTCACCAATTTTGAGTTGAATATGCGAGGAGATATTTGTATAAAACCTTGTCCTAGCTCAGTATCAGATATACTGGATCTGATACTGAGCTAGGAATTGCTTAAAACACTATACTAGGGCCACATTTGTGCATTGCTTATTTAAATGATTTAGGTAACATACCAAACAATTTTTTATCACTAATTATACAGATGATGCTAATATGTTGTTATAGGTTCTAATATAGACCAAAATAAGAATAATGAAGGAAGTGCTCTAGTTAACGTGTGAAAATGATACAATCAAAATAAATCAATACAAAGGATAAGAGCAGTTTAGTCCTTTTCAGTGCCAGGCACAGCACTTTCAGGACTCGAGTTTTATGGAAATGGATAATAGCCGGTATAAATTTCTGGGGGAAACGATAGATGCCTGTGCTTGAAAATGAGTGAGATCGTGTTCGGTATTATGGTCTTAAGTCAGTATGTAAATACTTGTGCTTAAAAAATAGTCTGCTGTGCCAATCTTGAGTCTGTGATGAGATATGGGATTGCTTTCTGGGGAAGTAGCACACAAATTCAACGGATACTTATAATTCAGAAGAGTTCCGGTAATTTTATTGAAAGTTGTGGAGGCGTTTTTAAAGGGATCAACATTTTTACAGTTTTTGCTCTGTACATTTTTAAATGTATTAGATTTTATTATAAAAAGAAAGAACATTAAGGATTATTTACGCACACCCATAATACTCGAAGCCATGACTTGGCACTTCCGGCACTGATTAACTGCGTATGAAAGGGGTTCATATTATATGTGTATTGAAACAGGCATGAAATATGCATGCAAATTAACAAAGAAAAGTTCTAAAATAATAAAATTCGCTGACAAAATTTGAATACACTAGCTATTATAAAAAAAAATAAAAACGCACTTTTATATTCGAGACGCAGATACATAAAAGGAGTCGAGCCGGGCGCTGGGAATTCATGCGACACACTTATTTACATCCCTTTTTTTTGCTGTGTGGAATCGGAATTATAATAATTTCTTATCGCACCCACACATCAAAAAGAGGCGCTTAAAAAAAACCGCAGCAATAAACAGAGAGGAGTCTTTAAAATTTCACTCGTCAAAGCTTGAAACTGGTTGCCCCTTCATATCTCCACATATTTACAATTCATTCATTTTGGCTAGAGACTAGTCCAATTCCACTCGCCAAAGCTTGAGACTGGTTTCCCATTCAAATTTCCACATATTCTGACATACACTCGCTTCAGCTACACTTTGTATATTTCGCAATTATCCGAGAAACTTAACATCTTCGTAATTTTCCTGAGCCAAATGAAATTAAGAACAAATCCTAAAATCCCAGTCACAGGCGCAACTCGCAGGGGAGTCGAGGAGACGGCTTGCTTACAAATAGGTAAATTCTATGGTCTCACTTAATTTCTTTACGATTTAATCGCTAGAGACATCGTTTTAAGGGAGGGTCGAACTTTCAAACCTAGTGCTTTAGTGTGACCAGATTCTGGCAAATTGCACGATTTTGATTAGGTTTCGGGTTGGGAGGTGATTTTGACCAAATATGATCAAGTAAACCTTAACCCTATCTATCTAATAATAACAATCGAATAACAAGTTGGGCTAAGATTCTTAAAGAATACAAAACACAACAAAGGGTACAATGGTTCAGGGACACCAAAAGAGTCTACGGGACACAAAAAGACTCCTTCAGGAGAACCCCTCAAAAGAACCTTGTGACGTAATCTCTGTGGGGGTATCTTAAAATTTACATATATCATTATACGTCATGGTCAGATCTTACCCGCTCCGCTCTCAACTTTCTACAAATTGTCTTTAGTATGTGTTTGTAAACTAGGTGGTATGCATATATTTTCCATATAAGTAATCTGAATATATCGAGCGTAGAGCACAGTGTGTAAGGGCACATACTTTGAATGCATTTTTTAGTAAACGGTCACTGTTTACTTCTTTGGTGCGAGGGTCTGGTTGAAATATTGTAACTTAATTCTGATAAACAAAGTTTCTTTTTTATGTACTTTTGTCCTTTAATATATAAATTCATTTAATTTTGTATTCATTTTGTGTATATGTTAACGGTTATGTTATGTAAATTAATACTGTGCTTTCCTTAAACTGTACAAGTAAATGTATAAAAAAATACCATTTGGGTTTTTCTTGTAAGTATTGACTAATTACTTAAAGATTGTAATCATTCAAGATAATCGGTTAACAAGCATCTACTTTAGAACCTACTACCAAACAACGTCAACTCTTCAGGGTTTCAACCGACAGTGGTGATAAATCACTCACCATTGTTACGATCACGTCCAAGGAGCCTTGGCCTTTAGGTACAACGGCCTTGGGCAGGGGCGTTTCAGTATAAAGCTGAATAATATCCTACGGCTAGTAATAAAAAATGTAATAGTGTAAAAGTATTAAACAAATATATAAAAAAGCTATTAATAAATGTAGAACCATATTCAATGAATGAAAATCTAGATTGTAGATGGTAAATGTAACATCTGTTAGTTTATTTAATGTGTCTTTGTAATATAATTTGATATTAAAAAAATAAATTTGAATTAAAGTAAATTAAAATTTAATTATCTGCTTTTGAAAAATCCACTTAGACGCAATTTGGCAAGACCGACCGCTCTAATCACCCGATCATAATCCAAACTGAAAGTCGTCTAAATTTGTAAGTGTTTTCTCTACAATTTTTCTAAATAAATGAACAATACTAATAGGCGGATAGTTAAGAAACACGTCAGAAAAATGCCTTTTTGATAATAAGCATTATTCGTGGACGTAAAATTAAATCGAAAGAATTTTTTGCCAATTATGTATATCGAAAACTGTACGATTTTTAATGCGTAAAATGTATGATTCTTTCTTGTTTAGACACCGGAAAGAGGAGAAATATCTTAATTTTTTTTATTTTTAAAGCTACGTAAGCATCGAAGTGGACATATTTGACTCAAGATTTATATAAAACTTTTTTTCTCCACTGAAAAAGTTTCGTTGTGACGCAATTAAGCCTATTAGTTTTTCAATGCTAATATACCTTCCTAATAAATACAAAAGGTTCCAAAGAGTTTTATACGTGCCATTTTGCAATGAACACAATAGATCCTGTTATACTGACAGTTAATTAGCTAGTTATATATACAATCTGGTTCAGTCTCCTTTGTTACTTAGATAACAAAACTCATTCAAGTGCACATGATTAATAAACATTCTAATTCATTAATGTATAAAAGATTTGATAATGTCGTAAACAAACAAACATTTTTAGAAATATTGGAACATGAGGAATGGGTGGGAGTGTTTCAAGTTAATATTAGAAATGTAAATTTACAATAGGATAATTTTATAAGAACCTATAAATGGGCATATGATATGGTCAATATTTTTCTCTAACTACAACTTACGCAAATAAGCACAGGTCACAAAAATTATAAATACGGGAATATAAATATGGGTTGGACAT
>MU197094.1:0-10073 GCA_016904865.1 Pissodes strobi
CATTTCGTTTAAAATTTGCCACATTGACAGTTTTTTTGAACCTAGAGTACTACTCATAATTTTATAGTTAATTTGAGTTTTCGCTAGTTCTATTATTCACATTTTATACTAGCAGCTACAACATTGCTATTTATGATAAACTAAGTATTTAGTTTTCACGTCTTCCACCAAATAACATCGTGATATAAAAGGAAAAATTGAATATTTTCAGGCTTATTACGGCGGCGAAGCGAGATGCGATGCTGACGCAGGCGACCGTTACGATCCCGCGGAATTAGTCTGCGGCGCATGCAGCGACGTAGCGCGCGCACAGATGTGCCCCAAGCATGGTGCCGATTTTCTGGAGTACAAATGTCGCTACTGCTGCTCTGTGGCAGTGTTCTTTTGCTTTGGTACGACGCACTTTTGCAATCCGTGCCACGATGATTTCCAGCGGGTCACCAATTTGTCGAAGGGTGAGCTACCGGTGTGTCCAGTTGGTAAGTAGTTCTAGACAATATGTCCTTTGACCCATTTCTAACACCAATAACTGACCATTTCTTGTAATTATAATATATTGATTTTCAAAAAAAAAAAACAAAACAAGTTATTTATAATCCATTTCTACTGTTTCTTTCCCCATTTTTCCATACAAAAATTATGAACTTAATTTCTTACAAGGTAAGATTATTTTGTTACTTTCACCAAATAAGATAATAGTTCCGCAATAGAAAAATCGTTTTTATGCAAATATGTGGACCGCGAGAGGCGGCTGCTTCATTATATTTATTAGTGAATGTACAGCATATTTTAAATTCGCGTTGCTCATTTGGAAGATCGCGTTGCAGGATTGTAAGAATTATAGATTCATGATGTGTATTGGACACACGTTATTTAATGTTTTTTTTTCTGATGAATAGTAGTACCTACTACTGAAATAATAAATGATGTTTTGTGAATAAGGGTATTTAAATATGTTTACCTATATTTCATTAAAAATATTTCAGATAACAGAAATTAGATACAAATTAAATGTATAAGAGCTAGAGGACTAGCAAAGGTATACTACATTTTTTGGAAAATATAAAAACACATTTCCGCAGGAAAATTCTGGGATATTCGATTGAACATACGTTATTTAACGTTTTTTAGTAATGAAAAGTAGTACTAGTGAAATAATAAATAATGTTTTGCGAATAAGAGTATTTAAATTTGTTTATCTATATTTCATTAAAAATATTTGAGACAACAGAAATTAGATACAAAAAATACATTTATTTATTGGTCTAAGAGCTAGAGGACTAGCATTTTTTTTGGAAATTAAACTATATCTTGAATCAGAATAACCAAGCCGCATTTACGGCATCAGCATCTGTTATATTTAATGGTATGTTAAAGGTGGAAAACACTTTGCTAGCTGCGAATCAGTAGCGGAAAGGAAAACAGGCAGGTTGAAAGGCACTGGAGATGTCACAGCTACTTAGTCGCCGTCGTTAGTTGTAGGTGACCGTGGAGGAAAACGCTGCTTCAAGCGCGAAGATCTGAATGGCATCGGTTATGGCCTAATTTTACCTTTTGGTATGCTAACGTCCTCAGATTACCCCTTAATCCACGTCACTGTGATCGCGGTGGATTCAATAATAATACTATACGGTACTTGATACCATTGCAACTTTTAATTAAAACATTTTCTAACCTGCTCGCAGTCAGTTCCATAAACGTTGAATAGGAGTCCGCCTTTGGAAGTTAAATCAATTTTACGTAGAGTATTGAGCGACCTGATGAAGCAAGAGTTACCACACAATACGCACCTAGAAAAAGCCAACATGGCCGTTGCTATCATTAGGATCTATCTCCTGTCGGAACACCTTTTTGATATAATAGGAAAGAAATTGTGTAATTTGCGCCTCCCGACAATATTGGCAACATTTAACTTCCACTACAAAAAGCTCTTGTAACGAGATGTCAGAAATCGACTTTGACCGAATGCCGGTAGAACTATTAAATTTAAAATGCTGCCTTTGTGCCTAGTCAATTTATATTTGGTCGCTCGACTATATTTTTTAAGTACCTAGTTTTAACTTCGTCACCAATAATTCTATCACGTCAGTTTCAAAGATCCTGTAACCTTTGTTAAGATGTTACAACTAAATATTTGGTTATTCTGTCGTGGTCTGATTTGTTTCAAAACTTCATCCACCCAACCAATCAATTTCTTCCTTTAAAAAGAATTATTTATCTTCGGTTTCCATGACCATTCATAGCAGACTCGACGGAAAAAGTGAGAATTTTCTTTTCCATGTTCGCGCTAGAGCGCAAAATAAGGATCCACGGCATTCGTCGATTTTGCGATTTTATTTGAATTTAGTAATTAGGTATTTTGCGCGCGGCTGTAGGAAAAAAGATTTTCTATTGAGAAAAGGAAAAAATAGCTCGCAATTATTTTCTTTAGTATAGGTACTTTTAACTAAGTTATTGCAAGATAGGGCAGATTAGCCGAGAGGAAGGGCCACCACCTTGAACTTCGGCTAGTCACTTTAAACACTCATTAAATCAATTAGTGTTTCAAAACACTAATTAATTCAGCAGCGAGTAATCCTAGTTCAAAGTAGTGACCCTAAATCACTAATGCGTAATGAAACATTTTATACAGAACGAATATATCTAATAAACCACAAACTATAAAACCAGTAAAGACTAAATTCATTTAATCACAGGTCTAATCAAGTAAAAGAAGGGAATGCTCCGTGTTGGCGAAAAATTATATTTTAACAACACTTTAAAACGCAAACATTCTAAATATCTTTTTTTGAGCTGGGACAACACGTATGTGCCGGAATTTCCTTAGACATGAAAATGTGGTGGAAAGACAGCCTTCGTAAAGAAAATAATAAGTTCAATACCGATACTTATTTTAAGAAAAATGGGTTAAAATCGGACAAAAGATTTAAAGAATTATCACATCAGTAAGGGCAAAAGAAAATTCTAAAAGATTGATTGCAATAAAAACCAATTTTAGAAAGAAATGGTAACAATAGGAAACTTATATTGTGCAAAACTATTAAAACTAAATCAATTCAGATTAGTTAATAAACAATTCTTAAATAAAATAAAACGGTAATTAAATTATATAAATCAAACATCGACAATGTCAGATAACAGATCGTCGCTCTCATCTTCGTTATCTGAATCGGTCACTATGACGGCGTACCACATGAAATAATAAATATATCTAAATTTACAATCCTTATCCTCAGAAATAATGAAATGACGACGTATGCCGTATGCTTTTATACATTCCGTACATCTATTTGGCACCTAGGGGATTTTTATTGGTTAAACCATTCAACCTCTATCCAATCAACGCACGGGTGCGAAAATCGTGGATAGAATGTAATTCGGTGCCAAATTCAGGTACGGGATGTAATAACAGTTTATTGAGCAGCATGTCTTTGCGGTCCAGTGAATCGCTTTCAGCAAGCCTGGTGGCGGCAGTAGTTCGATGCTGTGCTTGTGATACGATATGCTTCGGGTTCCCTCGTGGTTCGATTTCCGTCAGTGGCAAGAATTTTTTTAAGGTTAGGTTTGTTTCTTTTTTGAAGTTGGGTTAGCTTTGGTTAGTTGTTTGGTTGCGCCCCGGAGCGAGCGGACGGCCATGTTTGAAGTTAACAGTACTAACTACAAACCGTTGTTTGAAGACGCTTATCGGAAGTAATTGCACAAGTGCACCAAAATAACCGATAATTTTGCATGACAGCGTGTTGTCTAAAAACTGCATGAGTTCATTTTCACAAAATTTGAAAATGACCGAATGCAGTTTTTCTAAGACAACACGCTCGAATGGAAAATTTTCTGGTTATTTTGATGCACGAGTGTAATTCGGGGGAATATTTTCCGAATTAAGACATGGTTTTAAAAAAAATACATTTTTATTCTTTTTTTAATACAAAAACGTACATGTAACTCTAAACAAAGTACAGAGAAGCAAAAATACGATTTTTTTTTAATTCGAAACGAGACATTTTTAATAATACCTATATATTCATCAGACTTTGACGTTATTTATAAATTGTCGCTGTCAAATTTTCAATGGAATTATCATAGATACGTACGATGCAATTATCGCTGTGCTCTTTCGGTTTCTACAGTGCAATTATCGCTGTAATTTTCCGAACAGTGCACTCCTCTAATGGGATTTTGTATACATGAGGGAAATATTCTTTAAAAGATGCCTCTCATCCTTTCCGAACTTCTACCATACTCTTTGAAGCCTTCGGAAAATACTTACACTGCAAAAGTATTTATTACATTCCGTACCTTAATTTGGCACCGAATTACATTCCGTACACGACTTTCACACCCGCGCGTTGTGTGGATAGAAGTTCAAATTTTGAATGGTTTGACCAATGCCAAATGCATGTATTATACGGAATGTATTAATGCGTACCGTATATTCACTGTCGCCCGGTATACATAGTACCTATATAGATATAGTAAAAGCATATTTTTTCTTTTGGATAATCATGACCAAGAGCATGTGATTTTCTTATTAAGTATGTATTTAAAGAAAACCCTCCGTATTTTCTCCTTTATATTACTATGATGGCCGATTTAAGGAAAGGTATTGGAAAGTGTAATTTGCTCTTTATATATGCTTATTAAAAGATATTTACCTACTTGGAGAAAATCCTTTCCTGGCGGACTTAAAACACTTTTTAAAAGAGAACTTTATTGTTTTGGGGTTGCCATTTTTTGGCATATTTATTACATTTAACATGCGTATGTATGGAATTATTTGTTTTATTGTACCTACCTAATTTTTACATCGTGTTTATAAGAAGGTCAGTTTGCAAATTGAAATTGACAAAAATACAAGAAGAAATATATTTTTTATCCGATCGAACGAAAAACTACACCTTTCCAATGTGTTCTCACCGCAAAAGTCATCATTCCAGCATATTGTATTCGTTGCTTAGCAACATGCAATAACTGTACGAGAATAGGCAATAACTATAAGGGAATATAACATTTCCATCGTAGGCCGGGAATATAACATTTCCGTCCTAGGCCGGAAATATAACATTTCGGTCCTAGGACGGGAATATAACATAATTCAAACGCCTTGTTTGTCAGATCTGACGTTTATCAAAATTAACATTTAGCTGTAGTTTCCGTAGTTGCTCGATTCAAAATTTGATATTATTTTGGATTTAAATTTAAAACACCATTTTTATTTAGAGTAATATTTGACTCTATTTTTATAAGTACGTATTCTAATTTAATTTCGATCGGATACAAAATAGTATGTGCAACACGTAGGAAAAGCACATTCCTGGACTTCTCTGTGGCTGGCCTCGGCTGCGCCTCGTCCAGCAATTACCACAATCGTCCAGGAATGTTTTGCTTTTTCTACTAGTTACACAACATACTATTTTAGCTGTTATGTAAAAATGGTCATGCCTGAAAATATCATTCTTTTCATATCATAATTTAACGGAAAACTGGTATAGAAGCTTTTTCTTATTATTTTCTTACTGTAGAAACATTGCCATTGCCATTTCCATAGGCGGGAATCTGTTTTGAAAATGATAAATAACTAATTCGATTTGGATAATAAATTGCTTCCCAATGACGTTATCTTTTCTGTTTTGAGGAACATTTTGAAAAAGTTATTAGTTCTACTTTATGGTTAGTTTTTGTTAGTTCTGGGTAGTATAAAATAGTTTTGTTTAGTTTAGTTACTTCTGAGGAGTTGAATTAAATTAATTTCGTTAATGGTTAGTTTGGGTTAGTTTTAGTTCGTTGGGATTAGCGAAATTAAAGGGCACGATGGGCGCTTTAATTTAACTTCGCTTTTGCTGGTCAATTTCAGTTGAATTTGTAAAAACTAAAAAAAAAGAAACTAAATACACAAGATCTCAGTTAAACTAAATTTTACCAATAACGAATTTCCGCGAAAAATGCCTGCCGTTTTTGTGTTCAAACAAACGTTCATTTGACTGATTTCCGTTATTCTAAATTTTACAAGATATCCCCGAAGAATGGAAATAACACATTTCCGGCGGGACAAATATCTAGGATTAGGATATACAATGAAAAAATTGAGCGAGTCTGCTGGTACTCGAGACCCTGATGTGTAAACATATGTCCTATATCGACATCATGGACATGAAAATCTAATACCGCCCTAGCGGCAAGCTTTTTAGAAGCGCGACTTGAGTCGTTGTAATCGCGGCCGTCCTTCGCGGCCGTTCTGGATTAGCTTGCTGCTCAATGATGTCACATCGGTTTACACATTTCCGTCCCATTTTGTCGAGATTTACCCTCATACCGCCGCGTAAGATGTGTATACATCAAAAATCACTTTTATACAACTGATTTCCGCTGTTCTAAAGTTTACTAAATTTCTTTGGAAAATTTAAATAACACATTTCCGCGGGAAAATATTTAGGTATCTGTGTTGTGCCCTATAAAGGGCAAGCAACTTTTATTTATGTGTATCTAATTGTTGTTAATCGAGTTGACCCAAATATATATAGATACAATTATTTAAATATATTCTTTAATAAATTTTAAAACTATTTAACATTTAAGTTCTTAGTACTACTAGCCTACAGCCTTTATTTTTGGAACTCTAAATACAAAAGTTACACGATTCTTTCAAAACCGCCAGGAACCGTTATCAGATAAAACAAATAAGTAACATAAAACCAGAGTACAAACAATATCGAGTAGAGTCACTCAGCAAAATCGTTTTGATGTTATAACACCCGCAAAAGCCGCCGCACACCTGTAGCCACGAGCAGTTTGTCGGGCCCAACGTTCCGGATACTTCAAAAAGTATTCGCTGATGCGCTTTCTTCCTCGGTTATTATTTGATACATACAGCGCGATGCGACAGTACACAATCTCATGGCATTTGCACACACACTGTCCCTCGTAGCTAGGGATGTGTGATACGATACGATATTCCAGAGTATCGATACTTTTACGTCCGATACTCGATATTTAGGATCGATACTTTGCTTCGCGATACATTGCAAGTATCGATACAGTTGTGTTGTTTCGATACCTTACGATCCGGGAAGATTTTTGGTGAAAGCGAGTAGCGATATTTGCTGCCTACTAGCAAATACCCATTTCACGCAACCTAGTTATTCTTCGTTTGCTATAAACTGCATCTACTGCACATATGTCAGGGTCTATATCAGCTGGATGAATCCCCGATGCCACCTCTAGGCTCTAGGAATGTCAGTGCACGGAGAATTTCATACCAATCAGCAAACGAAAGAAAATTAAGAACTAGGCAGTCGTCGTAACCTATGATATTTTAATGGTAAGCTAATGTAGATCTTTAATTTGTAAAATTTCTCTATTGTGGTCCCATACTGTTTTTGTACTATGATTTCTATAAGAATTTAGGATGACGAAAGCAGAAATATGCCTTGTTTTTTATTTTTAATAATAATAATAAATATCTTTTGATAATGATGCAGAGTATTCAATTCAATTTATCACTATATTTTGTTTTGGAATATGAGTACCGCTAACCTGGAACTTGGCATCCTGAAAATCCCGAATCGTTATGGTATCGATATTTTACTGTACTTATCGATACTTTACGTTTCGATCCCTATCGACACCTAATATCGATACTTTTGAGTGTATCGCGCATCCCTACTCGTAGCAGAGCCACCGCAGGTCACAAACCAGATTGATCCGGATTCGCTCGGACGCCAAACGCTGTGCGCGAAATTCGAAATTTGTCTCCAGTGAAGCTACCGTATACCGTGGTAAAACTATCAAAAAGTGCAATTTTTTAAATGTATTTTTCACTAAAATGAAAGACAATTTTGTTCTGATTTAAAAAATATACAATATGCCTGTGTTTGCTATGGCCATTTTTGAAATATTTGATAATAAGCATTTCAGGATTTATACCTACTTGCCTGTTTAATAAATAAAGAAAGAAATTTACAGATATTTTATGATGCTTATTATCAAATATTTCAATAGGCACAGAAAATGCAGGCATATTATATATTTTTCTATATTGGTATCATAAAGAAGTCTTTTCGACACGCAAAGTAGTGTTGAAAAGAAGCTCTTTTCGACACTACTTTTGTTGACTGGTTGTCATGATATTAACAAAATTATTCAATGTCAAGGCTCGCTAGCAAAAATTTCGACACAGTTTTGAATGGGATTCCTAATAATACAGACGTCAAAAGTGACAAGATGACCGTCCAACTTTTGATTGCGACTTGAATAAATCAATGTTTTTCATTAAAAAACGTGCAAAATAGAAAAAAATAGTATAAAATACACGTTTTATAAGACATTTAGCGCACTCGCACATTAGGAAACTCCTCGCAAGCGGGTCGTTTCCTGATTTTGTGCTCGTGCGATAAAATATGGTCTTTTAAAACTAGAATCTTAATATACTATTATGGAATGAAAACAAAAATATCTTTCATTTTAGTGAATGATATACAGGGTGTTCCATTAAAAATAAAACAAAAGTTGGCATTTTTTTAGTTTTACGATGCTTACTTGTTTTATCTGATAACGGCTCTAACTTTTTGTATTCAAAGTTTTTTTCTAGCCCCAAAAATAAAGGCTGTAGATGGGTGCTAAGCTATGCGGGAAACCCCTGTATGTATAAAAAAATGGCATTAAGTAGCGTACAAGTATTGAATCTATAACTTCAATTAAAAATTAACGCAGCACCGCTGTCTTTCAAACAACGAAGCAGCGCCTCTGGTGATACACGCCTTTGCGTAGTTACTATATTCTTTGATTGCACGTTATTATATCACAACTTGAAAATCGATTCAGGTCAAATGGCGTGGTTCAAAGATTTCAATTATTTTTTCTTTCGGTCCTGAGAGATCACTCCTAGCTAAGACTGATCATGTTTTATTCCAATAATTTATCAGACTCGCTTTCGCAAAATTTTTTGTCATTCAGATGCATTTATAAAAATCAAATCAACGCAAAAAGTTCGATTAACGACTTGACGAAATTGCGAATTATCTCGAGTTCATTCCATAAAATCTGCTGAGCTTTTATCCTTTTTCTAAAGACTCCCATATTAGAAACTTCGGCGAAATCATTTTTAATCTTATAATTGATTAAAAATTAATAGAAAAATGAAATCTCACAAAGCAGACTTTTTACCCTGGCAATTCTATCAATCAAAAGGCAAGAAAATTAGATTTTTATCATCATACATAAATTAGGATTAGTTTTGAATTTGTGATATTACACAATACAATTATTGTAGATATGTCTGGTCTTTAAATTTGAACTAATAGTTTTGTAAATATTTTTAGTAAAAAAAATAACTTTGAGCTTATCAATAAAACTAATTTATCTTTTAGGTCCAAGGGCTTTGCAACTCGAAGGTGATGAGTGTCCTCTTCACGTGAAGCATCCACCGACGGGAGAAGAGTTTGCACTGGGATGTGGGGTGTGCAGAAATGCACATACCTTTTAAAGCGCTCCGCCATTTCTTAAATGTTTTGATCACATATGCACTACTGTAATGCACTTGTATATCGATAGGGTTGAATATATAATAATATATAAACTTTCTCATTACGGGGTTCTTAATAACATCCACGTTAATATGGTTGATAACCACCGTTTTATGACACGATCATAAAACGGTTGATTGTCGAAAAACCTAGAAGAATACTTCCACAGATTATCAAAGAATCTCATTCCCGTTAGTTATCCTTACTTACTACAAACTATTTTATTTATATTTTATATGTATCTATTATTTAATGCCATTTGATCTCACACCGAATGTTCCTTTTCGTATAGGTATAACTTAACTTAGGATCTATTTAGTTTAGATGTCAGCATGCCTAGATATTTGTGAATTTTAGTCTATGTAATGTGTACAGTGTATTTCCTCATATATTGACACCTCCCCTACAGGTGTTATTTAAAAGTTAATCAAAAAGTGATAAATACCAAAACTTTTAGGGTTTTAAGTGTTTTACAAGTAAAAAAAATGCTATACACTCAATTTCATCCAAAGGTTTTATTAAGCCCTTTATTACTTTTATGTCTAATATACTACT
>MU197095.1:0-10720 GCA_016904865.1 Pissodes strobi
TAATATTATTTTCAAACACTTTTTGAAAAGTTTTAATAAAGTGATACACCAAAAATAATGCTTATTTGAAGCATGGATCGATAAAACTGGGTACTGTACTGATTAACATGAAACTCTACTGATGAATCATACAACTATTAATTTCAGAATCTTATCTAATTTTGTCCGATTTGCCAACATATGTACAGATCCAACAGCTTGTACAATTCCTACATTACAAGCGGTTGCTGTGTCTCATAAGATTAAGCGAAAGTGAACAGTGCTTCATCTTATAATACTTAAAGCAATATGTACACTGCTAATTTTGAGAATAATGTTGAGACTTCCATACATTATTATTTAGCAGAATCAGACCTCAGTTAGTTAAAATACATTTTTTTACAAAACTAACAGCCAAACACCACATGAGATGAATTGGATGCAAATTTGTTCGATGTAATTCAATCAATCAAGCTGCCTATCCACTCAATGGATGTTGGTGACTACATGTTGGAATTGATTTTCTGTCTCTTGCCACGCTGACAAGCTCCTCTATCGTCCTTAGTCCGGTCCACTGTCTGATGTTCCTTGCCCATGACATCTATTTTCTCCCAATTCCCCTTCTACCTTCTATCTTTCCCTCCAGAATCAGTTGTAGCAACTGGTATCTGTCGTATCTGAAGATGTGACCAAGGTAAGCCGTTTTTCTTCGTTTGATACTTGTAAACAATTCTCTGTTCTTATGAACCCTTCTCAATATTTCTTCATTTGTTACCCTGTCGGTCCAAGGTACTCTCAGTCTCATGTCTTGATTTCTAAGATTTTTTTCAGATTTCATGAACGCCGTACGAGCCATCTCAATTCTGTATCTAATCTTTCTCCGAATTCCAGTCCGTGTGTAGTCAGCTTCCCAGATATTTGTACTGTGTTACTCTTTTTATATTTATTGAATTGCAGCATTTGCATATAATTGGTTTTTCCTGCTGATTATCATAAATTTGTTTTTTTTTGTCGTTTATGTTTATCCCGTATTTGTTGCTGCTATTATTTAGACTGGTGCACATCTGTTGGAGTTCTTCAACATCATTAGCAATAAGGACAGTGTCCTCTGCATATCGGATGTTTGAGATTGGCATTCCATTTACTTTCACTCCCATTTATTGTTTTTCAAATTTTCCGCAAATATCGGAGTATAGATTAAAAAGCAGAGGGGATAAGACGCATCCTTGTCTAATTCCTCTACAAATTTCAGTATCTTCAGTAGTAATATCTTGCGTTGTTACTTGCTGATTGCCACCAGTATAAGTTCGCGATGCATCTTATATCTCTGCCATCTATGTCAGTTTGTCTCAGAATCTGCATGAGTTTTGAATATTGAACGCGATCGAATGCTTTCTCGTAGTCTACGAAGCATAGAAATATGTCCTTGTTAACGAATTAAGACTTGAAGTCCGAAAAGCTCCTCACGTGTTCCCATATCCGACTTGAAGCTAAACTGATTGGGGCTGATATTTCTCTTTCACTTGTGTTTTATTCTTCTGTGTATTATTTTGAGAAATATTTTTAAGGAATGGTTCATCAGGCTTATTAGTCTATGGTCTTTGCATTTGCGGTCGTTATTTTTCTTGGGTAGAGGTATGAAATTAGACTTTAACCAGCTTCGGGGGAAGTGTCCGGTATCGTAGATGTGATTAAAGACTTTATGTAATACGGCGATGTTTTCCTCATCAATCAGTTTCAAGACCTCCGCCGGTATTCTGTCTGGTCCTGTGGCGTTCTGATCTTTTGCTTCCATTAAAGCTTTCCTTATTTCTTCCTTTAGTATTGGTGGTCCGGATAAAGGTGTGTTTAATTGGTTATCTGTTAGTTCCTCAGCGAATAAATCTGTAATGTATTCTTCCCATAGTCGTTTCCTATCCTTTTCCTCCATTATCAACTGGTCTGTGTCATCTGCAAGTATTGTTGGAGGTCGTTTTTTATAGGCTTCCTTTATTTTTCTTTGCTCCTTCCGAGTATTATGGGTCTGTTGAAGGTATTCAATACTCTCGCATTTTTGCTCCAACCATTTTCTATTGGCCTTTCTTATTTCCGATCTTATCAATGAGTTCAATCGTTTATATTCGCCGTGATTAATATTCTTGTGTTTACTTTCGTCCATCATTTGTAAAATTTCGTCGGTCATCCATTTCCTTTTGCTACGTCTCTTCTGATATCCCAACCTCTCGGTCGCGACCCTTTTTATGGAATTTTCAACCGTTTCCCACAATTCCAGTGGTTGTTGTTCCATCTTATTGTTCTTTATTCGTTCCAGTTCCTTGTTCAATTCGCTTCTGAGACCCGATCTGGCATTCTTCTCTTGTAGTCTGGAGGCTATCTTCAGTTTCAGGTTATCGATAAAAGACAGTGATCGGATGGCACATCTGCACCTGGATAAGTTGGTGCCTTTGTAACGCTTGTGCTAAATCTTTAGTTGACTAGGATAAAGTCAATCTGGTTACGAACAATGTTTTCAAGATTGTCTCGTGGTGCTCTCCATGTGTACAGTCTTCTTGGAGGCAAGGAGAACCATGTGTTCGTGATTTTAAACTGTTCTCTTCCTGGCAGAATTGTATTAGTCTGTCTCCTCTGATATTTCTTTCACCTAGGCCCCAGAGGCCAGCTATTCCTTCGACTGTTTCTCCCCTTCCCACCTTAGCATTGAAATCTCCCTGAATGATGTTCAGATCATGCGGTTTGGTGTATTTTAGTAGTCTTTTGATGTCCTCGTAGAATGATTCTATTTCCTCTTCGGGTTTGTCTAGGGTGGGAGCATATACTTGGATGATGTTTATGTTTATTGGTCTTGCTTCGATCTTTAACATCACCCTGTCACTGTACGGTGTAAAGCATCTTACTTATATTTTTATTCACGATAATGCCAAGCCCGTGTCTATGCTGTTTATCTTGGTTGCCTGAGTAGTAAAAAGTCGCTCCATCGATATTACACTGTCCAGAGTCTGGTCATCTGGTTGCACATACTCCCAACATTGTCAGATTCAGTCTTTGCATTTCCCTGACGATATTCGTCAGTTTTCCAGCCTCATATAGGCTCTGTACATTCCATGGTCCTATGTTTAGGTGATTTTTGACACATGCACATTTTCTATAATATATAAAAACACATTTCTTTCTAATGCCACATTGAGCTCGGGTTGTGACGTCACTTAGTATTTTGTGTGTTCTCGCCTGAGACATACTTCCCTTTTAGGATTAAAATGCTCACTGGCATAATAAAACCCACCAGTGCGCTATATGAATGTTATATATATGCTATATGTGCTACTGTGCTACTATTCTATCTCCGAATTATTTTCGAGAGTATAGTGTATAGCATAAGAGTAAAGCAACTGAGAAATATAGTAGATTGATTGATTGCTTGTTTAGTCTGTTAATTATAATATTACATGTATTTTTGTTTTAGTTGTCAATATACCGAACAACTGGAACATTAGCAATATACAATTATCGAATAATGATACGGAGCCTAAAGTCAAGAACATTTCAAATAGTATTCCTATAGAGATAAAAGAAAGACGCCGCTCCTCTACAAATGATTCATCTTTAAGTGATTGGGAAATTGTGTAACGGTTACAGACTGTATTTGATGTAGGTGTAAATGCTGCTAAGTAACATAAACTTAAAACATATCTTGTAACAGGTATTTGATTTTTGTTTCTTTTCCCACAAACCCTGATTATACTCGTATTATTGCTTAATGGTCCAATAGTGCATTGGGCAATTTCATCTAGAGGTAGTTTTAAACGTTGAGTTGACTTATACGAACAATATTATGTTATAATAATTAATGTAAATCTGGTGCGTGTTGATGAGGTTCAAATCCAGCAGCATATTAAAAAGAACACGAGGATAAACGTATGTTATGTTAAACTGAAAAAAGTGAGCGAAACGAAGCCTTTTCACAAACTTCACCGCGGCCAAAACATGTATCTCTAGACTGTTTTTAAACTTGAGGTTCATCAAAGGCTATGACTAATGCTCTTGATGTTCTTCTGGTGGGGAAGAATGCACATGTGATTTGTTTGACATAACATTGGTTGTAGCAGAATTAAGTTGGCCTGATCCAGATGCAAAATTACACACTAGCAGCATCGTACTTCAAGGAAGGACGGTGGAGAATCAGCAGTCGGCGTGAAATGAAAATCAACTCTAAACATCATATTGTAGTTTTTAGGAGATTTCTAGTCTATTTTGGTACAAATTATAATGTCACAGTGGCTGTTTACGATACTCTGGGTATGGAGGCAGATGGTCTTTGTGAAGACTAAAAAAAAAGATTTTTCTTTCTGATCACCTTGCTTTTAACAAACTAATGTTTCAAACCGATAACTGGGGTTAGTGAGACCATTGTTACTAAATATAGGTATCTTAAGATCTTATTTTTGATGAAGAGCTTTTGGAAAGCTACGCTTTATAAAACGCAATAGAAGAAACCTGACTGATATCAGGGCTTTAATGTCGCTGTAAATTGTCTAGTCCGTAGTACTGGAGTACTGCTTTCTTCTTCATATTTAATTGTTATATTCATAAAATCGCGAGGATTCAACGAAAGTGTATAAAATCTATTATTTATATATAAATTTTCATATAATATATAATACTCTTCCCTACGAAGCTCGTCCGATGCTTTGTGGAATGCAATAGAATGCCGCCTCACGAATTCCTTAGTACTATTTCGTTTTAAATTGATAAACGACGCAGTTACATGAGAATAATTAATTTTAGAATTAATTGTATTTATCTTAATACAAATGGCAATAAAGTAACAACCAAACGGATCCAGTCTAAGCTAATGACAACACCGACACATTTCTAACCATAATTTGTATGACAAACAGTGAAGAATTCCTAGTTTTATGAACTGCGTTAAACTAAACCGTGGGCGAGCCTCTAAAGAACTCAGATTAGAACCTCTCTTTACAGGCTCATAATCTATATGGTAATTATTCTCATAAATATTAATTTCTGCTTTATATACGAATGAACGCAAAAACCGTCTTTAAATGCCCTCAATGCTCTTTAAATGGCAATTGAAATAAAAAAAAAAACCCGAATCACCGATGGATACTCAAGGCTTGACCGCAGTATTGAAGTGTTTAGAGAAAATTCCCGATCATTTCTGACCACAAAACCCAAGTTCCTGATTGCCTCTCTAACCATCTGAGAAATATGGCACGTAAATGTCAACCGATTGTCCAATAGTACCCCCAAATTCTGCCAACCGGCGTTCAAGGGGGTGACAACTATTTCATGGTGGCGTTCATTTTGACATCAACCTTTTTGTCAGTCCTGATTTTTTAAATTTATTTGCCGATGATTCTCTACTTTCATGCAGTAGTGAGGATGTCGGAACTGCAATTGAAAACATGAATAGGGACCTAATTAAACTCGAAAAATATTTAAATGTTAACAGATTGAAATTAAATGTGAAAAAGACCAAGGCAATGATCTTAACAACAAGATATAAATACCTGTCTGTGAATAGCAATAACATCGACATTCAAATATATGGGCAGAAAATTGAATTAGTAACAGAAATTAAATACTTAGGGTTCTATATAGACAACGTTCTCAGGCTCTCTAGCCATTTCGACTATATTAAAAAAAAAATTGCCAAGAAACTACTTCTTTTCACGTGTGGCTAGGGATTTATCGATAAACTCTAGAGTTACGATTTATAGTAGTATCATTCAGCCGCACTTTAACTACTGCTCCAGTCTCTTGTACATGTTAGATAAAAATAATAAGATGTTTTTGCAAAAGTTGCAAAATAGGGCTATGAGAATCATTCTTTCTTGTAATAGATATACTCTGATATGCACAATACTCTCATGCCTTGACTGACTAAGCTGACATTCTATACAATGACATTAATATATAAGATTGTTAATAATCAGTTACCAGGTTATATGAATGATTACATAACATTTAATAGAGACATACATAATAATAATAATAATAATAGTAATAATATCCTTTGTTGCCGACTCAATCATATTACAATGAAATAGCAACGTCACAAAACATGGTTTGCCAAAAAAGGCCCACAAACTCTAAAACACATTTTTAGAACAAAAATTAAAGTAATAATAAATAAACCATAAAGTAAGATACACAATGTAAATCCAATAAAACAGTACATAGAAAGTTTGCATATCACTAACAATCAAAATTCAAAACTAAACGTGTATAGATACTTCTCCAGTAGGAAGCCTATTACCTACCTCATTTTTTAAACCTATTTAGGTTTTCTATGTTTTTTAGATTTGCGGGAAGCTTACGATAGGCTTTGATTGCCATGAAGTAAGGACCCTTTTCAAAAAATGCAGAATTGTGTCTAGGGATACGCAGGTCGGACCTGCCCGTAGTGGTAACAGACATATCAGTTCCATACTGTTGGTGATTTCTCAGAAACAAATGCGGATTTTTTTTGACAAAGGTAACAAGAGACAAATAGTATAGCGAAGGAATAGTAAGGAAATTTAAATCGGAAAAATATCCTTTACAAGAAGTCCTGGGTCTAAGTTTTAGAATACAACGCACAATTCTCTTTTGTGTCCTGAAAATATCATGTGCTCCAGCTGAGGAGCCCCAAAAAATTATTCCATATCTAATAATGGATTGCACGCATGCAAAATAGAAGAATTTTATGCTTTCAGTGCTCAAAACATCCCTCAGACGACGTACAAGGGCACATGCACTGTTAAGCCTAGACTGAAGCATGCTGGTGTGTAGGCCATGTTAGTGTAGGGTCAAGATGAACACCCAGAAATTTTATAGATTCTGTTACAGGTATTGTCTTATGGTTTAGTGTAACTAAGGGTGACTCTGTCATGTTCACAGTTTTGTTGAAAGTCAGAAGTCCTGTCTTATCTGCATTTAATCTTAAAAAGTTATGCTGACGCCACACTGACATAAGCTCCGCCGCACGCGAGCAAACCACAAATAGCCCTTGCATTGTCCCGCTTGAGACCACAACAGAGGTGTTATCAGCATATTGGCACACTGAGCCGGGGATAGGTTCCTTTGAAAGATCATTTGCATACAAGAGAAATAATATAGGTCCCAGGATAGACCCTTGGGGCACTCCCTGCTTCACATCAACAGTCTCTGAGTAGAACCTCTGTCCACCATCCATGATACAGACCGTTTGCTGCCTTTCTGAAAGATATGATTCAATAAGGTTCGCGCAGACACCCCTAACCCGATGCATGTTCAGCTTTTTCAATAGTAGTTGATGATCAATTGTGTCGAAAGCCTTTGACAGGTCAAAATACAAAACCGCCACCTTCCTACCAGAGTCTACCCCTTGAAAAATGTGGCTCAGTGCCAGATTGCCAATTCTGTGGACCTGCATGGCAGAAATCCATACTGATATGGGGAGAGAATCCTATTACGCATTAAAAAGGCAAGCAATCTGCTGTAGATTGCCCTCTCAAAGACTTTCGACAAAGAGGACAACAATGAAACAGGACGATAGTTCTCAAGTTCATGAATGTCTCCCTCTTTAAAAACTGGGACAAGTAATGCTTTTTGAAGTTTATCAGGGAATTCTCCTGTAACAACATTCATTTATTATGTGTGCCAGAGGCCCGCACACCCACCTAGACACACATTTTAGAATATAAATTGGAATTTCATCGAGTCCAGTAGAGAACTTGTTTAGCAGCTGCATTAGTATATTGATCACCTCCAGTTCATCAACCGGGGTCAAAAACCAAGATGGATAATTTATAGTGTGTGAAAACTCACCTGGAACATTAAGCGATTGATTCAAATTAAATTTATTACTGAACTCATTTGCGATCAAAGTTGGGTCTTTAACAAGTTCGCCAGTTAAATTTTTTAGTGAGATATTATTGTTTTTTTTTTCTTTTTATTAGTCTCCAAATTTAGAATGTTCCAAGCATTTTATTTTTTGAATTTAAAATTTTGTTTTCATTTATACTTTTTTTATAGTCTGAGAGATATTTTCTATATAATTTTCTTTCATTTTTATATTGAATTAGCACATTATCATTATTAGTTTGCTTGTACCAAACATACAAGTCTTTTAAGTGTTGGGAATATTGTTTTATTTCTTTGTTAACCCACTGAGAACAATGAGAGGTTGGTTTTTGTTTGCAGGTATGTAAGGGAAATGAGAGATCAAAACAATAAAAGTAACAGTCAAAGAAAGTTGTACTTATCATTTATATGAGGTGCCAAAAAAGTTTCCTGCCAGTCTTCATTTTGGAGGTATTGTGCAAATAAATTCACATTGTCATCTGTGAAAAAGCGTTTTTTAGTCTAACAGACAGTATGGCTAATTTCAGGAAAACTTATCTCCAGGACTTGCCCATAGTGGTCCGATAAGTCAATAGTGTAAATATAGCATGATTGGTTATCCTCATTTAGGTTGCTGAAAATATCGTCGATTAAAGTACCATTTGCAGGTCCGACCCTAGTCACTCCCCTTGACTTGTGGTTTCAGCTCAAAGCTAGAATAAACACTGCAAAAGATGATTTGATACATTATCACTAATGTTAAAATTTATATTAAAATCTCCGCATAGAATCAAAAATTTATTTGGTTTATATATTTCATCGAGCAATTCATTTAGGGCTGAGAAAAAAATGTCAAGACTTCCTACTGGTGACCGGTACAGACAAACAACAGTATAAAATTTATGTTTAAAAATAAGTTCAAAAATACAAAATTCAAAGTGCTTCTCCAAGGGTTTTGCAGAAGTCTTTACCTCTAGAAACTGTAGATGTGGTTTAGAGAAGATCGCTGTACCCCCTCCCTTGCTCTCCACTCTAGAAGAGTAACAGTTAAGTGAGTAACCATTTAAGTTGAGATCACAGATATCATCAGCCTGTAGCCAATGTTCTGAGACACAGAAAATATAACTACCCCACCCGAATTAGGGATAATTTCTACATTGGGTGGACTAATTCGAGAAAAGCAATGAACTCGTTATTCTTTAAGGGTTTAAATGAGTATAACCGTTTGCCAGACGAAATCAGGAAATCCTCTTCTGTCGCAGTGTTCAAGACAAAGTTTTTCCTATATTTTAAAGAAGAAATGTAAACTATATTTACACCATCCTTGTGAATCTCTTGGAATAGGGCAACTGTATGTATGTTATTATCTTAGTGTGATTTTTGTTAGTCTTTTGTAATGTCTTGATACTAAGCTGTATTGTGTGTAATATTAATTTTAGTCTTGTACATTTATTTGCTCTTCTCTGTGTGTGTATGTGAAATTAGGCATTACCTAAATAAATAAATATATTCAAATCAATTATGGACAAAAAGTGTTTTTGTAGATGTATTGATAACGCTTACGATGAGTCTGTCTCATATATTGACATCTTTTTAGTCACACTTTGAAGTGTAAAGCCATAGACATAATTTTTTTATGCCTATGGCCTATGAGGAAAGTACGTCTTGTACGTTTCCATTTATATGTATTCTGTTTACTGTAAATTTTATTTTTGCTTAAAGTTTTGAGTGTATATTTACTAGTTTTTTTTTTAATGTAAATGTGTTTGCATAGTATGTGTATGTGGTGTATATGTCTGTTAATTTTGTTTTAATATATTAATATTAGAATTAGTGTTGCGTCAATTATAACTTTGTTTCTGTAGTGCCCTTCTTGTAAATAAATCAGTAAATAAATTTAAAAAATGATCTGCCTGATATGCATAATCACCCAGATTTTCTTGTAGAAACCACCTAAGGTAAACATAGCTCTAAAAAATCATAAAGCATATAAAAAGTTATTGAAGACTTCCGCTTCGTTCTCGGTTGAGTCAGCACGTGTCGGGTCGCGGCGCTCTTGTCGCCATTTTCGGTAGCACGTGGCAATTGTGCAGGAATCGTGTGGTCTCCCCGAGGAAGAATCCGACGGCCTGGCCAGCGTCGCCTGTGCTTTTCAGAGTTTCAGCCAGTGAAAGTACCCATTCACGCCGGGACCCAGACCTGGGGGAGCCGGATGTTGCCGTGGGACCATTTCTACCTGCGCCGTTCATAGATTATAGTTTTGTGCAAAAGTCGGGAATCACCAGGGGCACAGGTCAGTCTTACTGGAGGTTCCTACCAAATAGGCCCCTCAAACTGGAATAACAGCAGAGTAGCTCTGCCTCTGCCCACACGCAGGAAGAGGAGTACGCTGGCGGATTGCCTTGCGCCAAAACCAACCGCTCCCCGAAAGGAGAGCACTAGAAACAAACAAACAAAAAGCTATTCTACACACTAAGAGTAACTATAACGACTATCAGTAACTTTAGTAACAAGTCTAAAGTATACTTGAGATATTGCCACATTACTCTTTCGTGTCGGTATCAGACTAGAAACTTAGCCTAGATGCTTTCGATGTTGGTTGTTCCCCTTTGCTGGTTTCCGAAGGGATTATGTATGTAACTCAGAGAAGGAGATGATAAGGATGGCACTTCTTTAAAACCAGTACCATGCCTATTTGTCAAAGATTTATACTCTACCTGATAACTATATACTTTGAATAAAATTGTTTGTAAGTCTTGATCATTGCTTATAATAAACTTTTCAAGAGTTGTGTTGTGTTTTATTTACAGTTAGCTTTGGCTATTTAATTTAGGTAATTATTTTAGCGTCCCAACAACAGACTAGCTTAACTTGATTTCACTCAGAGTATAGTAAAGGGATATATATATATATATAT
>JAEQML010081154.1:0-11321 GCA_016904865.1 Pissodes strobi
GAAAAAGTAGGATTTATAAATTATAAAAGTCCATCCAGAGCTACGGATACCGAATGCAAGAAAAATGCATACATAATATAAAATAGGGTAAAAATACAAAACAGCTTTAGAAACCTCAAATTTCATCGTTACTAAAATATTCGAATTTTCCGGAGAAGTAGTTATTGCTAATGGCTCAATGTTCATAATGTTTAATGAAATTTCTGTCTTGAGTGCTTTTTCTATAGGCAATTATTTCCGTGTTCTACGTAGTTTATCCAATGTTCAGGTGGAAACTCACGAATGATTTTATCCCTAGTGGCCAAAACTTCAGAGGGCGAACCCTGTGTTCATTTTTTTAATTGGCCATATTTCTTCTTAGCCTCAGACCAAGCCATTTATATTGCGTTTAAAATGACAACGGTCAAAGAAAATGTGTAACACTATAATATTCTTTGCAATGGTAAGGGGGCACTTTTAGAAACTGATGTCCATAGCTGTTAGCATGGAATGGTATGATTTATTCGAACTCTTCCTGTATGCAATTTTTCAGAGTTCACCCTCTAATCAATTTTGATTTACATGTATGCCCTTTTTTAATAACCAGTCCAAATTTCGTCCTATAGTCCAACTCTTTGTAGTTACTTCTTCTTTTATCCTGGAATGGTAGCTTGCGTTGTCCGTTATGAAAAAGACGGTTGTTTCAAATTTGGTATTAATTTGGGTTTAAACCAATTCTCGAAATTTTAAGTGTTCATGTTGTCATGATAGACACCGGTGTTTTTATTACATTTCAATATATATCAGCAATGCGTTTTCGACAAACCCATTTCTCTCTCCAGCATTAACTACCACTTACCACCTTCGTGCACTCTGTACATTTTTATACATGTGTAATGCCCATATATTTTATACATACTGCAATGCCCATATTTCATCTATAAACACAGGGTTGAAATAAGTTTTCCAATTTTGAGTCCAACATTATGTGTAGAAGTTCTATAAGAAATTATTTGAAGCCAACATTGTTCCTCCACTTTCTAAGCGACGCAAAACAGAATTCAAATTCTGGAAACTCTTCCTGTATTCTTTTATGAACCGTATTTCCTTCTCTGCGTGCCTCTTGTATCACGAATAAATTGCAAAATCAATTTCTCAATTACGACAGCAACTTTTTGAGATATATTTTTCTTGTATTTTATATCCGTAGCTCTGGATGGAATTTAATTTGTAAATCATGCTCTTCTCAACTTTTAACGCTTCTAAATCTTTCATAATTGCCTTGTATTGATATACGTGCCACTTGTCGGTGTAAAAAGATTAACATTCTTATTGTTGAACTATGATTTAAAACGCGACCACCCTTTTCTGGTAATTTTTTGTTTCAGATTATTTTAGTAATATAAATAAAGACATAATTTCTCCTGGGGTAATGACCCTTTAACCACAATTCTGTCATGAATAATAAATCAAAAATAATTCACTATGACATTCTTTAAGGTATTTTTGCATTTTCTCAATACCAAATGAGTGATTCTGAAAATTTGCCATCTGATATTGAAGAACAAACTTTTAAAGCTATTTCCGGTCTGCTACCGGAAAATCCAAGTGAAAATAAGAGATGGCCTTTGTCAAATATGACAAATGGTGTACAGAAAAGAAGATTCACAATTTGGCGCAAATGAGAAGATATTATTATCATATTTTAAATGATCCCAAGCTTGTAAGCCTTCATTTTTATGGGCGTATTAGTCCACGATACGTACGATGAATCCCATAAAACAAAATGCTGATCACACGAATTTAATTGCATTTCTTGAAAGATATTGTGAGGGTTATCGGGCAAAAAAGTTAAGAGCAATCACGAGAATGGATATAACCAAGTTTTTAAAAGAAGCGGATAATAAACAATTTTTGTTTACGATGGTGGTCTTAATTATTGGATTCGCTGGAGCATGCAGGAGAGAAAAATTTACAAATTTACCTATAGACGATGTAAAGGAGGAAGGTGACTTTTTGTGACATTTAGAAGCATTGATAATATAAATATGGTTGAAATTATTCGCGGTTGCATTACTCTTCGTCCCAATAATGTTAGTCATTGTCGATTTTTCTTTCAATACAAACAGGTCAAATGAGCATCCCGTGTAACCATCAATACTTTTGGAAGTCTGCCAAAGAAAATTGCCTTATATCTGAAACTAAAATACCGTGAAGAATACACTGGCCACTGTCTCAGGCGGTCTTCTGTGTCAGTGTTGGCAGATTCGGGTGCAGATTTGTTAACAGTAAAACCTCATGGTGGTTGGCATTCCAACACAGTTGGGGAGGTTTACATTAAAAATCTAGGCGAAAATAAAAAGACGACGGCAGTGAAAATTCTAATAAATCTCAATAGGAATTTGGATGCTGTTGCCATATGGCCAGGCAATTAATGTTTCAAATAATTCCTCGCAACTTTCCTCCTCATAGGGAATTTATTTGAAATATTACAAAGATTGTTTTATTAATATTTATAACGAACAAATAATTAAATTCTAAATATAGTCATTTGTTATTACTTTAAATAGATTTTAACATATACTAAGTGATCATTTCATTGGTTTAATTTCTGATTGAGCAGTGAGATAAGAAACACGCCTGCGGTAATAAAATTCTTACCTCACGCAAAATGAGTTGGATGAGAAGTTCTTATCTCACGGGTGTAGATAATAGTATAATAATAGTATATTATGGTAATAATAATAGTATATTATGGTGTATAAGAGGGCCTTTAAAGCACGCGCGACATATTTCAAAACACGACGCGCAGCGGAGTTTTTTGTAAGTCGCAAGGGCACGAATGCATCATATTCTCAATTTTTTTTTACTTTTTTCAGTTACGTAGTTACTATTTAGAATAAAGCAATGTTGTTTATAAATGTGTTCCTTCATTTTGACATATAGTAATTTAAACGGCAGGTAAATATCTAGGTAAAAAACATAGATCAAATGTTTCTATAGCAACCTTTAAAAAAGTAGGCGCATCATAAACATCATTTTAAGCACGCTGCAGCGATAATCGTTGATTATGATGCATGCGTAATAAAAAAGATTTTTAAGGGTCTTTGAAACGTCTTTTCTATTTTACCCAAAAACCTACTTTTATTAAAAAAAAATCACATAATATGATCTAAATGGAGTAATCACCTATTAAAAAGATGTATATCTTTATTTTAAGTATATGAAGCCTAAAATGAGTATGAATGAAATATATCTTTTGTTCAATCTCAATCCTTACAAACTCATGACATATATGACAATAATAAATTTACATTAAGGTAGCCCTATCTTTAAACCACTGCAAATTTGAAAAGTTTATTGTTATTGTTAGCTTAATTTCATTTTAATAGAAGATTCACATCTATATATTTTTTAAAAGGTCGTACTTTCTTGTAAATATTTTGTCAACCCGAAAAAAAACTATATATATATATGTCTAACAAAAGAAAACAAATGTTCTACTTTTTCGAACAAGACAATCTAGGATTGTCAAACCCGCAACAGTAGCTTATGGCACCGAACATTAACAATAGACTAGAAGGTTCACTCTAAGCCCCGCCCCCAGCATTTTCCTCCTTGCCCATCTCGGAACCCAGTGAAATACTGATTATCCGCTCAGGCCTCGTGCCACGTTTCACCCCGTCTCGTCTAAAGTCTGGCGTCTGGCCTTTGTAAGCGCTACATCAAAAGTGCCGACTGAGAGTGGACCTTCTAGTCTCTTGAGAATGATCGGTGTTTACACTTTGAACTTGTAGAAAATGCCAAAGTGTTTGGCGTTCATTTGGCTAAATAGACATTTTAAACTGATCACATCATGAGATGCGGGTTGTTGCCAGATATACGAGGATAAGCGCAAGAAATATGGTATTTTGACAATTTTAAATCTGTCCTAAAATATGGCATAATTTTTTTGGGTGTTAATAGTCTAATAAATAAAATATTTGTTATGCAGAAAAAAGGTACTAAGGATAGTTAAAAAAAATTGATTCAGAGAAAGTTCTAGAAAAATTATTAAATTCAATTGTATTTTAACAATATACGGCCTATTTAAATTAAACTGTATTTTAACAATATGCGGATATGATGTTTAATTTTTTTTTAAACGAAGGTATGTTCGATCTACAGGTATATCGCATTACAATACAATAAACATACATGTTAGCTATTCGATACATAGGCTATTGTATTAGGGATTATGTTAGAGATTATGCTGTAAGTTTATTGTTTAAGCGCTAGTTCTCTTTAGAGAGATTTTTTTTACGGGAAATGCATTATGATTCATGATCGGAAATATGGATTATTTGAATTTTCCTTTGTATCTTTGTTTTTTTATTATTTATCTAAAGTTTGTGCATTTTCATTTGGTTATTTATTTGTAATATAAGCCAGGTGGGACAGTGCCGGTTTTAAGCAATGGTAATGCCCATGTACAAATATGGTTCTTATTCCTAAGCAGTTGGGTTACACCTGTATATGCACCTCGATGCAATTAAACACCTGAATTTTTCCTCATCTATGCTATAAAAAAAATACCTACCCAGACCTGATCATTAAACGACAGTTTCAATATAGCAAATAAGAACAAACCTGTTTTATCTAGTTTATTATTCTCGTTGTATCATATTCAGTTTTTCACTTCTGACAAAGCTGCATGTTATTAGAAATTGTGGGAATAAAAGTATATATCCTTTATGAGGTAATATTCAGGTTAAAATCTAGCGATGATGATTGTTCGCTAATTGATTTTTGTGGCTGCATTTAAGTTATTCGCTGCGTTCGCGCCTTCCAGAGTCGAATAGGAAATCCCGAAGGAAACTCCCATTCATCGGTGAAATTCCAGAAAAAATTCTTGCAATGGTATTCGTGTTGCCCAACGCCCACCTTAAGATAGAAAGCTTTCATAACATATCGACGCTTCTTTACAATGAATTAGTCGGATCTTTAGTTTTATCTTCCACCAGGTACAACACTGCAGGGGAATATCGATATTGAACAATAGTAAAGTTGGTCACGTGATTTCTTCATCATACCAAAGAATATTCTTTGCGTTAGCATATAATATTCTTTGATCATACCTTCCCTTCTGTATATAGCAACATTTAAAAGTTCTCGCTGAATTCGCTAATTCTGATTTGTTTGTTATGCTCATGTTCTACCAATGGAAATCACCGTATATTTCGGAAGCAAAATAGTCAATTAAATGGATTCATAATTTTACACCGGACGTTCTCAAATATTGGACCTTAAGTTGATTTTGAGCAAAACAGTTTCCGTAAACATATGTCCTAAATGCTTGATTTTCGAGATACAGGATGATTAAAGTGTTGCACATCCAAAAAATATCACTTTGCATATTACCTCGAAACTTGATATTTCTTTTTGTAGGGCTAAGTAAGGAGTTGCACCAAATTTAAGCTAGTCGTGACATCAGCTGTCTGACAGGAAAAAAACAAACAAAATAATTTAATATAGTTTTAAACAAGTAGTTTAAGTGAACATTTTGCGAAATAGCTCTTAAACTTCAAAAAATATTAATAAAACGCAATGGGTCAAGAATAGTATGAAGCAAGAAAATCTAATTTTTAATGGAAAGCAAACTGAATTGTCATAAATGAAATGTGTACGCAAAACGTAGCCCTTTAATAAAATTTCAACTAGTTATGTGGAGCCAAAACAATGATTTCATCACCCTGTAACTCGAAAAACCGAACATTTTCTGGTATATTACAGGAACCCGTTGACTTAATTTCAAGCCGAGGAAACGCGAGTTTTTTTTTTAAATGCCTCCATAGGCAAGGTATTCAATTCTGGAGCAAAAATGCCTTCCCGGTATTGCGGCATAAATATATTTTATTCCCGGGACCGAATCCCGGGATTTGCATAATACCCTCGATCTAGCATTATTATTTCTTATTCTTGTGAAATCGTTCCTGTCCCGCTTAAGCTGCAAAGATGAAAAACGTTGTTAATAAGAAACAATTTTTTTAAGTTCCGCTTCATGGGCAAACTCGAAAACTACAACTTAATTTAAATTTTGATTACAGTCTGCTAAATATAATTTTTTTTATTTTCGATTTAAGATTTCTCGAAAACTATAACTTAATTTAAAGTTTGATTTCAGACTTGTAAAAACATAAGGTGAAAATATACATGTAATAAAATGTCCTTTAAAACATATTCCACACTTATCGAAAAGCACAAATATTTTTAAAGGAAAGCTCTTTAACGTAAATTCAAAAATTAAAAAAATCTTTTGTGCTCTTTAATTAAAACTCAGTTTTCGAGGTTTTTGGGGAAGCAAGTTTTTTGCGCAATAATAGCCAAATAAATGTCTCTAGATTGCTTAACTGAGAAAACGAAGAATTGCAACAAAATATTTGTGAGCACAAAATATTATGAGAATATAAATCTAAAATTAAACATCAACAGGTTAATTATTATAGATCAATGAATGTTTAAATTATAACCTTCAAAGTTTTCTTTCTCTAAGAAACAAACAAATATATACAGTTTTCAAAAAGTGTGTGTGTGTGTGTGTGTGTGTACCAAGAACTAAAACGTTAAATAAAATTCAAAGAATTCTCCCATTGGGAGAAATAAAAAATAATAGATGAAAAGCAGTCAATTACATTAGTTAAATAATCCTGGGATTTTTTTATTGAATTCCGGAATTCCGGAGATTGTGATATACCTCAAACTGCTAACGGAATATCGTGATCTCGATATTGGGTTCCCTTGAGAACAGAGTTACATTTCGTGTTTTTTTCATTGATTGCATTTATTTCTTTAAATCGAACCAAGTAATATAATTGCCATTATCCTGAACATTCGTAATTTATTATTCATATTTATTCAAGCAATCATATATTTTTTAAATGATTAAGTGTATATAATTGTGTAAGAAAACCTTGATAAATTAAAATGTTCGCGAACCAATATAATATCTACTACTGCTAATTAGAAAACTATCTTCAATATTAAAAATATATTGAAGAATGGATGGATGAAAATTAGCTGGCACTGATAGGAAAGATATTTAATGTGATGAAGTATGCGATGAATTATTAGTACTGACATAATTCTTAGTCATTTTTAATGAAAACAAAAAAAAATTCTATAATTTTTTATGATTTTTTTGAATGCTATGAATATTACTGATATGTGTGGACAAATTTTCAAGTGAAAATGTTGTTTATTTATTTAGTTTTAAAATCATGCTGTCGTGTTTTCAATCGCCTTGAAATTTAACGTAATATTCATTGTTCTGGGACCAACATTTATCAAGAATTCATTTATTTCAAAGGTTAGTTTTAAAAATGTTAGGAACAACCGTTGTTGGAGGTTACTAAATATCAAATGCGTTTAACATTGCAATTTGGATTCTTGAAACTGTATTTATAACGGCAGCTAGTCAACTTATTAAAAATACTCAAGACTGAAGATAACATATTTAATTGAATAACTGGATTTGGCGGCATTAAAAAATATTTTTGGCAATCTTATAATGTTACAGAAGTGATGTAACTCTTACGAACCTAATTCAGACTTGTTATGACACTCCTTAAATGTTTAATGTGAAAATTCATCGCCTACACTCTATAAAATTTAACTATTTGATATGTTTAATTCATAGTTTCTTCGATCATCCATCATATTTTATTATAAAACAAAATAAATCATTTTCTAAGCGTATTTAAATAAAACTCATAACACGAAATTAACATACTATTATTTTAGATTAGTTAGTTATTAGTTTAGTAGGAAGGTTTTTAAAATTAGGCGGTGCTGTAAAATATTGTGCATAGCCCTTGCTAACATTATTAAATAATACCTAATTGCTTAGCTTGCCTTGTGCCGATAACTGGAATGCATCTAAAGTTGAAATTTCCGGCAAAATCAAGAAACTTTAGGTACCAGGCTTCAAATTCATATTGTTTATTCATGCTTTTATATATAGCACTTACACACGTCATAGTAAAAGAAATACATATAAAGTCTTATCTAACCTAAAACTTTACACATTAAAAACACTTAAATTATTTTAAAATAGTCAAAAACATAATTTTGCAATGGTCACAATATTAATTTAAAATGTCAAACATATTACAGAACAATTATACCCTAAAACCAGAAACACCAAAGGAACAAATTACAATTCAGTTAACATAATTAAGGACTATCAATTATCAGACAAAAATTCATTTGCCGACTAATATGCACCACTGAAAAGAAAACTCTTTAATTTACTTTTAATAGTAATTTAAGTTATAAGTCCGGTAGGTGACTTATTACAGTACGAGTTGTTTTACGGACGAGGCGACCGACGTAGGAGCGAGTACGGAATATAAACGAGTACTGTAATAAGACCTAACGGACGTGTATCGTATAATATTTTATTTCATACTGTCTTTATAATTATTTTTAAAATGAATAAAAAGAATTAAAATTCTTAAAATATTAGTTGTCAATCTAACAATCGCTCCAACTTAACAATGTTATAGCCATGGTTATTCATAGCGAATTATGATTTTCTTTTGCTTGTCACTGTCAAATAAATAAATTATACGGTATCAGATACTGTAATAACACATTACGCTATCAGATACTGTAATGTTCGATTTACAGGCCTCAAATGAATCCGGGAAATTGTCATTTACGGGACAGTATAAAATAAATGCTATTATCGATAGCTGTTTTATGTTTTAAGGTACTTTGTTGTAAAAGTGAATACCTAGATGATTAGGCCCATCCTGGCAACGTCCTAACCTCCAACAGTTCAAAACAAGATTTTGTTTGTTTGGGGTATCATGGTTATGTATGGAGTCATGCGTTGTATAAAGAGTTGATGTTAGTTTTAATGTAGCATAGGGTTTATAAGAAAAAAGTTATGGTAATGTTAGTATTTTATTTTGTCTAAAGGCTTCCCAGCTGTCATCCCTATATCCCAGACCAGCAATCAATCTAACTGCCCTCCTTTGAAGACGGAAAAACCTCCCCGCCCCCGCAGCATGTCCTCAAACAATTATTCGATAAGCAATGTGCGAGTGGCAGAGAGAGAAATACGCCTGTCGGAGGACAGTCTGAGACACACACTCAACTCAGGTTACGCAGGATATAAATATTTTTGCCAAGCTTTGTAGAGAGCTGATCCGTGTGCATTCCACCGAAGTCTGAAGTCTAGGACCACCCCCAAGAACTTTACCAAGTCAGTCTCTGGTACTGCCCGTGTTGAAAAAATCAGGGATTGAGTTTCGTCGACATTAAGGAAAAGTAAGTTTGAACTAAACCATGCTTCAGTCATCTCCTGTGCCTCCCCCGACTTTGCGTTAGCCCCCTCCAGATTTGCATGCCTATTAAAGTTATTAGATATGGTAGTATCATCTCCAAAATAGTGTACTGTGATGTAAGGTCATAACCTGGCAAATCGTTAATATAAATTAAAAAGAGCAGTGGTCCAAGGACCGATTCTTGGCGAACGCACAGTTACACTACCTCTCGCAGTCTCAATCCCATTCACTTTGACTCTCTGAGTTCTATCCATAAGATAGCTCTCAATCAAAGACAGGCTAGAAGTATCGAAGTTATATCGCTCAAGTTTTTTTAAAAGCAAGTCCTGAGAGACACAGTCGAATGCCTTACTTAGGTCACAGAAGACAGTTGTTGTATAAGTGGATTTATCAAAAGCATTTAGAATATTTGAACCCCAATCCAAACTACCTAAGGTGGTATTAAGGCTCTTTCCAAAGCCAAACTGACTATTAGTAAATAATTTATGAGTTTCAAATAAATGGGCTATCCTGATAGCCATACGTTTCTCAAATATTTTAAAAAGTATTAGTAAGAGTGAGATTGGCTTATAATTTGAGAGATCACTTGGATCTCCTTTTTTAAAAATTGGGGGTACTGAAGCCTCGTAGAAAGCATCTGGAAATACTGACTCCCTTAAACAAAGATTTATTAATTTATTTAATTAGGTTCTTAATAGATTTAATTAAGGAAACGCTTAGGTCATAAGGCTCTATGCTTGTTTTATTTTTTAAAGAGTTTATGATATCACGTATCTCAATCAATGTTATCCCAGCAAAACTGAAAGCAGAGTGTGCAGCCTCAGGTATATTTTGAACAGGGTCAAAATTTGGTGGTTACTTTAGTTTGTAATTCATGAGCAAGCTATGAAGAATTGGTTAAATTGGTCAGAAGGTATATATACACTAGTGATCGGCCGATACCGATATAAATATCGGTGTATCGGTATCGTATCGGCATATTGGCAAAGTTTGCCGATAATCGGTATCGGCAAGATTTTGCCGATAAATATCGGCATTTTTTAAATTAAAGCAATTTTATTTTATTTATTTTGAAATAAAAATCTAGTATTATAATTTCTTGTAATAAAACAAAAAAACAATCAAATTACTTTTAAATAAATTTTTATTTTAAGTAACACAGCATCAAGAATTTAACATTGCAAATAAAGTGCACTTATGCAATTCCTCTACAATAAACAGGAAATAACAAAAATAAAAGTTTGATACATGTGATTATTCATGACGTAATGTAGTATAAACTATTAACTAGTAATCAAAATTTAACTTTTCAAATTGCGATGCAAAAAGATCAGGATTTCAGCACGCTCAGGGATCAATCTATTTCTTCTAATACAACAAATGTTGCCAGCATCGGAGAAAATTTGCTCACTAAAGACGCTTGCAGAAGGGGCAGATAAAAAAATATCTGCATGATTTTTAAGTGAAGGCATATCCTTTTTATTGAAATGGAGATTCATTTCTGTCAATTACGGAAGTTGATAGGTACAAACTAATTTCCTTCCTTTCCAGTTTTTCTAATTTGTTTCAATACCTTTACTTTTTTTTTGATGGTTCACTTACAAACCCGAGTACAAAACTTTCTCATATGACCCCCAAAAAGAATAATGCGGTGCTGGCGGATCTCTTTAATGTTTGCAAATTTGCCACTATTTAGATGTTTTACTTACCCTAGTATGTATGTATATTAAATACCATATTATTAATATTAAATAATTTTTATCAATGTTTTAAAATTTCGTGCCGATACCGATATTTTATCGGTATCGGCCGATTATCGGTATCGGCAAAAAAAAGCATATCGGCCGATCACTAATATACACCCTCACCCCTCATCCTTTATAACTATGCCACGATTTTCGTTAATTATATTCCACATGCATTTTATGGGATTAGAAGCATTACGTATTAGGGTATCATTTGCTGATTTTTATTGCAGTTTTATACTGGTTTTTATATGTATTTTTAAGTTTT
>JAEQML010081155.1:0-11318 GCA_016904865.1 Pissodes strobi
TATAATAAATAAGATGCCACCCGCCCTTACGGATACGGCTAGCACAACATGTGATCCGACTGCTCGTCGGGCCGGCATGGGTGTGTGTCAATTATTTTGTTTTGACCAAGGCGCCACTAGCTTGAAAAAAATCCACAGACCCAAACTAGAAGGTCCCCGGTCTTCAGAATCCTTAGGGGCGACTCAAAATCGAACGACTATCAACTACACTTATTTGGTTGAAATATCTCAATATAAAACGTACCTAAGGTTGTATGATCTTATGTATTGCTGGCGGGATAAAGAAAACCGACGATATAACCATTATCCATAATAACTAATCAAACAAAAATTATCTCATTATGGCCCGCGGCCATTTTGAGCTCCTGCCATCAAAAACGTTAAACAGATGATTACGCGGCACAATAATTCACGCCTAAACGTACCTTTATCCAAGAGCCAAATTTAGGGAATACGACGCATTGGATAGATTATTGATTAAAATTATACAATACTCTTTTAAGCTGGTAGCCACTAACTGAAATATCACTTACAGTTATTTTTTATTGTTGGATGAGTATTTTTGCTCTCGCTTAGCGTATTAACCAGCTATCGAAATTAATCAGATTGCAAAATTAGAGAATATGGCATCCGTGTCAGGCTTTTTAAAATTATTAAACTTATAATGCTCAACAGTTTATCCTCTGAGTTTCACAGATCATAATAAACAGAATGAATATAACTTAAATCTAGAAATTGACCGCCGAGTAGGTGTCGGCAACATTAAGTAAAAATTGTTGGCCGTATTTTCATGCAGCCTCTTTAAAATGCCGCTAAATGCAAAATGGAAGTCTAACGTCAAAGCTGATGAAAATTATGCAGCAGATTTAATAGCTGAATTGCACTAGACATCAGCATTGTCACATTCTAGCGTCAAATTATATTTGACAAATGGTTAAATTGCTAACCGAACGCAAAATAACAGACAATAAATGTGTCTTTAGAGACATAATTTTGCATGCACTTAAAATAGTAATATGGCAGCCATTTAAACTTTAAAAATTGCCCATTTAAATTGCTGCCATTTTTTTTTAACATGTTACACTTTAACATTTTTGATAACTTAAAGAGTACCTGATATTTTCATTAAATTAAGTAAATTAATTTAACGGAGCCTTGGTCCAAAAATACCTAATTTCGTGAATCCTGGCTGTCGTAAATTTATTTAAAGCTTTTTGCTTCATAACAAATATATTTTAGAGCACTAATTATCTTAGAATTTAAGCCTAGATATTGGGTCAAATGGTGTTAAAATGATACAATCAGTTTTTTACGCTAAATGACATTTTAATGGGACGAAAGAGTGGCATAAAAATATGTACTTATTGACTTATACTGATATGAAGGCATGCATAGGTACATGATAATCAAATCGAACTTAATATGCCTATTAGAATTACGCAAACGTTTAAAATCAATGAACTTACTGTTGTCGTTGATTGACTAGTTTGTGTTATTTTGGCAAGTTAACTAAAATTGTTTCTCAAATTCTGAGCTAACGCTTTTGTTGGAACGCGGTGGAAACGCATCAGATGCGTAATTCGGAAACGAACAACAAATTTTAGTTTTGTCGTGTACACTGAATACTGAATCTTGGTACAGCTCTTCGAACGAACGTTAACGACGGCGAACCAAACGTTTGCTTCGCACTATGATGTTATCGATAATATCATAGATAGTCAGGTTCTAGTGGGTGAAAGCCCACACACGTTCCTCTGATGAGTCCCGAAAGGACGAAACTATCTGTGGTAGGATTTTCAGCAGTCTCACTCTTGTCGTGGTGTTTTCATCGTGGACATGGAGCATTGAGCTTGATGTGATTCAAGACATGTCTCCAACCAGGAATTGGGATATTCCTGACATTGCTCTGGGTGTAGTGTGAACCATTACATATATATATATATATATATATATTATTGGAATGCCGAAAACAGTGAACTAAATACTTTTAATAACGTATCTTTCATCTAAGCATTTTGCATATGCACAATTTTATGACTTAATTAATGCAAATAAGTTTTGAAACAAAGAAAATTTTCTATTCTATTCATATAACCTGGGCACTCTTAAAAAAGTCACCATTCTATGCTTTAGATTGTGTAATAGTAATAAATAATAATTAGCATTATATAGAAATGGGTACCAAACAACATAACATCAGGCTACCTACAAGCAGTGGGATTCAAATCTACCGTCAAAATAAGGATCAATCTAGGCCAAATTAAGAACAGAGGGCGCTACACACACGGTGGCAAAAACCTTTAAATGCAAAAAAACGATTAATATTCTTTGTTCGTATCCATTTAGTAGGTGAAAAATCGCTGCCAAATATAAGCAGATTATCTGCTGGTTCGTTATAATGTAAAAATTAAAAATGTAGATATTAATACTATGGTGTCGCGTACGTAGCACTGTTTTTCATGTTGTCTTTTAATAGAACCATTGTAAACTCACTTTGCACGTAAGTATCATAATGATACATCTGTAATTAAATAAAACTTAGTTATGTACCTATAACTTCTAGAAGTCTAATATTCTGCTTTGTAATAATTGTAGCCTTGAGAAAGAAAACAATAAATTTCCGAAAGATCGGCGTATGTAGGAAAAAAGTTTCACTTCAGCCCTAGACCGTTACTCCAAGATTTAACAGTCGTTTTATCCAACAAGTCGATCAAGACTACCCTCCCAATCTATTTTAGGCATGGGGTTCTACCAAGATATCACGCACCCATTCGGAGCAGAATCCGTGAAGTTCTTAAAACAATGGGCAAGGTTCAACAGCAAAATGGCGCCACTGAGGAACAGAAATATATGTCTATTATCATGTAGGTCACAGGGGATCCTATTAACCCATATAACGAATAATACCAAACACCTACCTCAAATAATAGAAACCACAAATGGAAGAACTGGACAGTACACCTTAACATTCTTATTAAGGTTGGATAAAAAATTCTTATTTTTGAGATTAACACAACTTTAGAAAATATAAAGCAAGTAGAGAGGTATTTGAGAGAACTAACTATAAATTTAAAAACAATTCTGCGAATGAAATATTAAATAAATTCTTTAAATATCAAAACTTCTCTTAAGAAAATGAATTCAAGAAAATTAAGAAAACCAACATAAAAAACTAACAAATTAAAAAAAATTAGAACACAACAAACTTAAATACACAAGAAAATTGGATCAAGGACCTCTCTAACTGTGATATTCCTGCTGATATCAAGCAATTTTTAGCACTCGGTAGTAAATTCAGTATACAACCCAACTTAACAGATATCAATCTAAAGAAACTTCTAGCAGATATAGAAAACGTTGTTTTCATGTTTCCAGAGTTTAACAGAAGCATTGTAAGATCTAAGGTCACTAACATTCTCACAAATTTCGTAAATGAACCATCACATGACAATTATTTGAGGCCATTCTTTTACAAAACAAAAAAATTCTAAAAGCACACCCTGATTTAATTATAACTAGGGCTGACAAAGGCAATGTCACAGTAATTGAAGACACAAGTTGATGAAGGGCCCATGTACAATTAAGTTAATTTTGAGGAAAAGTAGTTTAAAGTTATTATGCCCGGATTTTTTTTGGGAACTATTTATGGGAACGATTTTTTTTCCAGACAAAGATCTTTAATTCAAAAATCTAATATACAAAATAGTGTAACAAAAAATACATACTTTAGAAGAAAAAAAATATAAAGTGTACTTGGACCCTTTATACACAAAGCTTTTTTTATCTTTCATACAAGTAGTTAGTGTATAAAAGATCTATATACCTTTCAACTAAAACTACATTAATTTAACCATTGTTCTAAAAGTAAAACCTGACTTAATCCTTAACCTATCTCAATTTTCTTTTTTTCACGGCTTTTTTACTGCATTGCTTGATTCTTCATAATCTTCTAAGAGTTTTTCAGAAAAATATTTGTATTCTTCTTCGACAAATTTCAGCTGCTCCTTTATATTTTCCAATTTTTCAGTAGACACTAAATTCTTTTTATTTCTTATAACTTTAAGTTGACAATTTTGTAGTTCCTGTTCTGAGTAGGTTTTTTTTAGCAAATTGACCTTTAAAAATGGACAATTTTCATCTAAACTCTCTTTATATAGATAGCTTCAATACTCTTCTACCCTTAACCATTTAATGCCATCCCTGAAATTAACCTGTTGACCCAATAAGTTTGTTTTCCTATTAATAACTTCTAAATTTTTGGCAAATCTTCAATATATTTAAAATGTTTTTTTTATAATTTAATTTTATTACCACTCTGTATATGATTTTAAAAATTTTATTTTTATATTATAACATTTTGACGTATGTCATATTCATATGAAGTAATTTGACGGCTGTTGTAACTATCAAATGTGACAGTTGTACATGTCATATTTTATTTCCAAACACATTTTCCCAAAAATACCCTATTTTCAAAATATTTCGGTACAGCAAAGTCGTGCGATTTTTTAGACCAAAAATTCGAACTCCGCGCCCACAGAGTACCAACATCAATTTCTTTTTTCGAAAATTATTTTTGATTTTTTTTTGTTTTTATTACAGAAATGGTTAGAGGGATCAACGTACACGTTACCCACGTACAAATAAAATTTTTTAAATCACTTACAGGGTGTTAAAACCACAATTAATCCCCAAAAATTCCCTATTTTAGAAATATTTCGGTATGCAAAGCAGTCGTGCGATTTTTTAGACCAAAAATTCGAACTCTGCGCCTCAAAATACCTCTCTCCAGAGTACCAACATCAAAAAAAAAAAATCCGAAAATTATTTTCGAAATTTATTTTTTTCCCTTTAATTACAGAAACGATTAGAGGGATCAACGTACACGATACCCACGTACAAATAATTTTTTTTAAATCACTTACAGGATGTTAAAACCACAGTTTTTCCCCAAAAATACCCCATTTTCGAAATATTACAGCAAACTCATGCGATTCTTTAAACTAAAAAATCGAACTCCGCACCTCCAAATACCCCTCTCCAGAGTACCAACATCAAAATTTATTTTTTTCGAAAATGAATTTCGAAATTTTTTTTTTCGCTTTCATTACAGAAACGGTTAAAGGGATTCACATACATGTAACCCGCACATAAATAAAAAATTTTAAATCATACAGGATTTTACAACCACACATTTTCCCAAAAAATCCCTTATTTTCGCAATATTTCTGTACGGCAAACTTTTTACTTGAAACGCACATTGCACGCGGTCTCGCGATAACTGCAGATTTCAGCTATCATATTAGTAAAGTTGTTTGTTTTTATACCGCCTGTCTTTGTAGTCACGTACATAGGCCCTTCATCTACTATTATAGACAGCGGAAAAGTTTGTATTATTATAGACATAAACGACCTATGTGCACAAGTACGAACATGGGCCCTTTATCCACTATGACATTCTATTCTTTTTTATTTGTAAACCATAATTTTGGGACTATGTACAGGGTGGCTCGAATTCGTGTCTATGTATGGGGAACTCGAAAACCGTAAGAGATACAGTGTCGGTCAAATTAAGGCAAAATTGCGCATTTAGGTGCCTAGCAATATGCCGTTTAGATAGTTTTTAAATTCCGAGGATTTCCGGAGATATCCGGAAAAAACCGAAATTTTGAAAATTCGTTTTATTTTTTTCCTGGGCTTATTTAAAAACGGCTTTCAAATTGAATTGCACTTTTGCATTGCCACTTTTTCCGCTCTATCTAATGATGGTATCCAATTTGAAATCGGACGTTTCGTCTTCAAGGGATCATCATCAACTTTCTTTTTTTAAATACGAACTTAAATTTTTTTATCGTTTTTCAGATTGCATTGGCGTTATTAATATGACTAGGTGTTTATTTTATTTTTTTTAAATTTTTTTAATCTTTATTATTATTTTTTTAATTATATATTTTGCTTTGGCGTAATTTTAAATAATTTAGGGTAGGTACTTTTGAAACTTTTATATTCTATAAAATTATTTTATTTTGTTTTTTGTATTAAGTGGAAAATTGGAGCGTATTAAAAATAAAAAATAGTAAAATTATTTCTTACGAGAATATGGCCATGAACTATTACTCAAACAAGTTGCTTACTGCAAAGATAAAATATTCCCAACTTTTAACCAATTAAAAAATGTATTTAATAGAGAACATCAACAATTTATAATCATACTACGTGATACTATAGGAACTTTGATGGAAAAACACCTATTGGAATTTTGTTTATAAATAAAATGCACTAAGCAACTTGTTTGAGTAATAGTTCATGACCATATTCTCGTAAAAAATAATTTTACTATTTTTAATTTTTAATACGGGCTCCAATTTTCCACTTAATGCAAAAACAAATAAAATATATAATATGAAAATTTCAAAAGTACCTACCTTATATTATTTAAAATCGCGCCAAAGCAAAATATATCAAATAAAAATAATAAAAAAAATAATAAAAATAAAAAAATAAAAAATAAAAAATAAATAAAAACACATACTCATATTAATAACGCCAATACCAACAGGAAAACGATAAAAAAAATTAAAGTTCGTATTTAAAAAAAGAAAGTTGATGATGATCCCTTGAAGACGAAACGTCGGATTTCAAACTGGATATCATCATTGGATAGAGCGGAAAAAGTGGCAATGCAAAAGTGCAATTAGATTCGAAATCCGTTTTCAAATAAGCCCAGGAAAAAAATAAAACGATTTTTCAAAATTTCGGTTTTTTCCGGATATCTCCGTAAATACTCGGAATTTTAAAACTTTCTAAACGGCATATTGTTAGGCACTTAAATGCGCAACTTTGCCTTAATTTGACCGACACTGTATCTCTTACGGTTTTCGAGTTCCCCATACATAGATACGAATTCGAGCCACCCTGTACAGTAAAATGATACATACGCCCTTCATTCACTAACTGATATATATTTTGGTATGAACATCGGTCCTTCATCCACTGCTATTTCGTTTATTAGTTGGAAAATTGAGTTGAATCATACCAGGACAAAATTATATGTACTTGGGACCTTCATTTCCACAAAAAACTCATTTTTTACAAAAATGTTAAATGGGCCCTTCATCCACTTACATCTTCAATTATGAATAAAGAAGACTACATAAATAAATCACTAGATATTCTATCGGATAATAACTATTATGCAGTTCTAAATAGAGATCCTACTTCAACTTTCCAACAAAAAGCTAATAAAATTGTGACAAAATTGAAAAATAAAAATGTACTAACAGAGGAACAAAGTAAACAAATTATTATTTATAATCAAGCTTCACCCAAATTTTATGGCTTACCTAAAATTCACAAACCAACTTTATCATTGAGACCAATAATCTCATCAATTAATGCACCAAATAGTGAGTTGGCACAATTTGTTACAGATATACTAATTCAAGCATATAACAAAAACAATTATTACTATACCTTAGGTAGCTTTACATTTGCAAATTTTATCAATAATAAGCAACTATCACCAGATTATGCAATAATTAGCCTGGATGTAGTATCATTATATAGCAACATACTGTAGGTTAGAGAAATAATGTACTTCATCAATCAGTGGGGTTTATTGGATATTAAATGAAAGGATACTACTCTAAGTCCGGCAAAAGTTGAAAAATAATACAAATCTGACACTTGACTCCTACCAGGTATGATGTCACTTCACCATTACAGTCAACAACAACAGTACTGGCTATTTAAACCGATATTATAACTTCGGCTATCGTCTTCTCGTCTTCCAGGTAAGTATACCCACGTCTTACAATCTTAAACGGCTTTTGAGATGCAAACACGCGTCTTCGTGATGATCCCCGTCTTTACGTCTTTACTCCCTTCAAACGTCTTCCCGTTCCCATGCCTGGTACTCCGTTTGTTACTGCCATTTTCGACACTGGTGTATTGACGTGAACATAGGCGCAGCGTTTAGAGTCAAATGCGAAATAGAAATTAAAAAGTAAGTATAAGAAAACAATAAATAATCAACTCCTACAATCCTATATCAGATAATAAAAACTGGTATAACTAAACATTGGGAAAGGATAGCTGAATTCACTAATCTCACACAGAATGAGTTTCTGGAAATTATTAAATTCGTTTTCGATTCAACTTACTGCAGGTTTGATGGAAGATACTACAAACAAATTGTTGGCACTCCAATTGGAGCTACACTCTCACCCATAGCCTCCCAATATGTAATGGATGACTTATTAGAGGAATCTATTAAAAAAAAAAGGTTTTAACTTACCATTTCTGAAAAAATTTGTTGATGACATTACCTTTTCTCTCAGGCTCATTGGCGTACCGATTTTAATAAGAGTGGAGGAAGCCCCTGAATGCCTAATTATTTAAATCGCTATATCTTTCAAACAACTTATCCGATTTTAGCAAACTCAAGCTTGTTTGAAAGTGAAAAGTAAGTGTTTTCAAATATCGTATCTATTGGAACCCGATAGTTTCGAATAAAATTGCTAGAGGGCGCAATTCGCAATAACAACAGTTTTTTTGATTTTGTCACGAAAATTTAAATCATACGGTATAATTTTGATATCATAAGCAGCACTTCGATATCTTCGTCCGTTCAAGAGTTATTGCCAAATGAATACTTTTTAACACTTTAATTTGAAAAAACGCTTGTTTCCCTGGTTCCGTGGTCAAGTATTTCATGGAATTTTTTGTTTAATTTTATAGTTGTGTAGGTTTGTCGGTTAAGCGGCACAAAACTGCTTTTGAATTAAACACATCCCTTAAAAACCTCTAATTAGGCATGATGCTGATGCTCACACTGTTTTAAAAAGTAAAACAAAATCGGTAGGTTTCTATGGAGATTAATAAATTGAAATAGCTGTCAATTCCTGTCCATCTCCTAATTTTGACGTTGAGTAAAATTCTTCTTTGATTCTTTTTGAATTTCATATATCTTATTTTCAAAATTTGTGCTACATCTTTCAAAAATGGCTTACACTAATGCCGAGGCTTCCGATATGGTCGCCATATATTATCAGTGTTTCGAAAATGCTCCTATTGCTGCACGTGGATATGCTGCCAGATATCCTGAACGAAGGCACTATCATCATCATCATCAGTCAGCCAAGCTGCGTCCACTGCTGGACATAGGCCTCTCGTAACAGTTGCCACGTATTTCTATTCTGTGCCGTTTGCATCCAATTTGATTTGGTATGTCATCCGTCCATCGGGTCGGTGGACGCTTTCTATTTATGTTCGCCTCCTGTCTTGGTCGCCATTCGAGGATCTTCTTAGTCCATCGGTCGTCCGTTCTTCTAGCAATATGCCCAGCCCAGTTCCATTTTAAGGTGGCTATTCTTTCCACTGCGTCAACGACACCGGTCCTTCTCCTTATTTCATTGTTAGGGATCCTATCTCTATGGCTTATTCCCAGCATTGATCTTTCCATAGCACGTTGCGTAACTCTGATTCTGTTTATTGTTTTCTTTGGTAATGTTAGCGTCTCCGCTCCGTAAGTCATAACAGGAAGCACGCATTAGTCAAAAACCCTTCTTTTTAAGCATGCTGGTATGTCTGATTTAAATACATCGCGAAGTTTTCCAAAGGCTGCCCACAGTGCCCACGTTAGGCTCACTCTTCTACAAATCTCCGCTGTTTGATTGTCCCTGCCCAATCTGATCTCGTGGCCCAAATACTTGTATTTTGTTACTTGTTCAATGTTATGAACTCCAACATGAATGTTGTCGCTTACTACAAGATTTGTCATGAACTGGGTTTTCGATGTATTGATTTTAAGCCCAACCGTTCTCGAGGTTCGGTGAAGATGTTCCTGGCTTTATCTACACTATCTGATATTAGGACAATGTCGTCGGCAAATCTTAGGTGATTAAGGTCTTCTCCATTTATATTTACCCCCATGTTTTGCCAATCTATTTTCTTGCACATATATTCTAATAGGGCTGTAAACAATTTTGGGGAGATAGTTTCACCCTGTCGAACTCCGCCCTGCACCTCAAATCTGCTCGTAACTTCATGAAGTCTAACGCATGCTGTTGCAGTATCGTAGATATTTTTAATGAGGGCGATGTAATGATGGTCAATTCTACACTCAGCAAGTGCTAGCAGCATTTTATGTTGGTCGATGGTAACGAATGTCTTTTCGTAGTCTACAAATATAAGAATTAATGGCTTATTGTACTTCACACACTTTTCGATCAGTGATTTTATGACTTGTAGGTGATTATTTGTTCCATATCCGGAGCGAAAACCGGCCTGCTCACGGGGTTGATAGGCGTCCAACTTATTCGTAAGTCGCTTTGTTATGATCTTGGTGAAAAGTTTATACACGTGAGAGAGCAAGCTAATCGGTCGGTAGTTTCTTAGATTTGCGATGTCACCCTGTTTATGCATTATGGTAATGACGGCATTGTGCCACTGGGATGGGGTTGAGCCCCCGATCAAGCATGCGTTAAATAGCTTTTGTATGGCATATGTTAGTGCCGTTCCTCCTCTCAATTCGGAGAAAAAAGTCAGAATTAAGACTTTAAACTCTGAATTCGGAGAAAAATGTTTGAATTTAGACTTTAAACTATGAATTCGGAGATAAAAGTCTGAATTCAGACTTTAAACTTTGAATTCGGAGAAAAAGTCTGAATTCAGACTTTAAACTCTGAATTCGTAGAAGAAAGTCTGAATTCAGACTTTAAACTCAGATTTTAGGTGAATAGATAAATATTGCAATTGGGCATTTCGTATGTTTCCGTGCAATTCTTAATGCTCATTATGGATGGTGTAATCTATTCACATTGTCAATATAATGAGCACAATATCCTAATTCAAAATTTACGTTTCATTCTAAATTTGGAGTTTAAAGTCTGAATTCGGACTTTTTCTCCAAATTCAGAGTTTAAAGTCTGAATTCAGATATTTTTCTCCGAATTCAGAGTTTAAAGTCTTAATTCAGACTTTTTTCACCGAACTTAAAGTTTAAAGTGTGAATTCAGACTTTTTTTCCTACTAATTCAAAGTTTAAAGTCTTAATTCAAACTTTTTTCTCTGAATTCGGAGTTACAAGTCTGAATTCAGACATTAAACTCTGAATTCTCAGTTTAAAGTCTGAAATTAAAAAAATATTCTCGTGGTTCTTCTACGCCTTCGTACATTTCTTATCTAAATATGAAAATTCTTATCTAAAATTGAAAGTTATGAGTTTCGAATTTCTTATTCAGTATGTTCAGATTACCAATATGGTGAAATATTTAACATGAGAGTCAAGCTAACTGTTAATTCAAATTATATTTTAT
>JAEQML010081156.1:0-11318 GCA_016904865.1 Pissodes strobi
CTTTCCATTTAACATTTTACTCCAGATAAATTGTTGCTGTGTTTTCAATAAAAAAAGAACTTAGTAGCAAATATATTGTTCCTTAAATTTTAGATTGTGTATTTTTTTTTGATAGGTTAAGTTAAGTGATTAATTATTGATTTAATAAGCCAGCCTATATTCTCGTTTTCTTGTTGGTTTGAAGTTAAGTGCCGGTTGATTTAATAAGCTCACCTACCCACCCTGCACAACACAGCAGAGCTTTTTCCGTTTAGTGGGCGCGTAGGTGGCGCTCAAACGACCCCACTACAGGGGCCGGGCATTTGCAATACAACTCTCCGGGGCTAGGTCCATTTTTAATTAATTGAAAAAAACGTGTTGCAATTAGAATAACATAAAACCTTTAAAAATATTCTTAATTTTAAGAACAGATTATATTTTTAAAAACGTATTCGAAAACAGGAAAATATATATTTTCTACAGTCAAAATTTAAAATGTGTGAAATGCTAAATGCTTAAAATCATTCACAGGATCCAAAACTTCAATAATATATAGCGCGATTCATTGAAAACAGCCATATGTTTATGATTTCTTAATACCTTCCGATGATCATTTCTTTTCTCTGACAACACATTTTGCTAACATTTGTAATAACTAATAAACGATTTTGTGAGATACAGGGCAAAATTGGAAAATTCTCACTTTTCAAATCGCTCATATCTCAGATGCTTTATAACTAATGGAAAGGTACAAACCACTTCGTAGATGTATGAAACAAACATATGGTTTTTTTTTAAATCGGACATTCTGTATATTTTTCTTAATCTAAAGTGGTCATGCAGTGTTGTGCTTTAAAATAAATCATGTGTGAAGTTCACATGCGGTAGAACTGAAAACTTCGTCAAACTAAACTCGAATGGTCCAACCATCCAAGTACTAACCATGCCCGACGTTGCTTAACCTCAGTAATCGGAAGAGAACCACCTTTTTAAAGAACTATCTAACTGTGTCGCTTTTTCGTTTCCTCATTTCTGTTTCATTATAACTCTGTTCTTTTTCAGTATCTCGCAGGCTACATCCTACAGACCTATATCGTTTTATTGGTGTCGCTTCTTCCCTCGTTTCGGTTTCATCGAGTCTCAAATTACTCCCGTTCATTAAGAGAGAGTTGAAGTTACCACCGGAAATCTTGAATGAATTAGCTGAGCGAATAGCAAAAGGCGAGACATCAATGAGGGTAATATTTTATAGACTCAATCGAATAAGGTAATTATTTTTTCTTTGTTTGAATGAATTAGCTGAACGAATAACAAAATGCGAGACATCAATGAGGGTAATATTTTACAGACTCAAACGAATAGGTTAATTTTTTTTTGTTGTTACAGGGTATAGTGCCTAAAAGCCTTAGTAAATTTAAGCCCATATTGACGAAAGAACAAGAAAAAAGATCTGGAAATTCGGCTTTACGGTTTAAGAATGAAGGACGGAAGATTTTTTGTTAATTTGAAAAAGGTCTACGAGAAAACAAATGCTTCGTGACCCGAATATTCAATATGGACGAGCCCGGGTTATCTACTATGCCTAATAAGTTGCATAAAGTTTATGCTTCTAAAGGAAAGAGCACCGTGGACAAAATTGTCTCCGCCGAATGAGGGCAACCAACTACTGATCTGGTATGCATGAGGGCTGGAAGTGTTTGGACACCTCCAGGTCTGATCATCCCTCGAGGAGCTGCTGAACCTTGTCGTGGTAGAGGGGGCTCAGGTGGCCGAGGGACTCCGTGCAAAATGCGGACCGGTGTCTCATGTCTACCTTCTAAGGACAGCTCAGGCGTTTTGTTTAAACGCTTCCTACTTACTCACCTTAACTTACCCACTCACCCTTTAAATTCTCTTCCTTATTCCCCCGCTCCGTCGGAGCGGCGAAACTATCCCCTCCGACGCTATTAGGTTTCGAGGGCTAGGAGATTCCCATTTTTCTCCCATCCTGCAAAAAAAAAAACCGGACGGATTAAGAGATGATGACCCTGCAAACGAATACGGAATCAGACCTGGCAGTAGGTATAAACTGTACACAGAGAAAAATGGGTGACAAAACAGAAAAAACACTACCCCAGGTGGGTAAGGATTCTGGGGGGGGGGGGGGCAATCAACCGTTTATCTCAGAGCATCCCACTCCGGAATGCAGAAATGTTAGGAGTAATAGTGTAAAATCGGATGATTCCGAGCGAGAAATGCACGCAGTTTTTGGAAGCAGAGATTCTATTGGCAGATCCCCTCCTATGTCGCGCAAAGGATCCTTTTCATCGGATGGTCAAAATCCAGTGGATGTAGGAAATTTTTTCGAGAAAATCACAGAAAAAAGAAAACTAGGTGAAGTATCTTTCGGGAGCCAAGCAAGTGACTCTAAATGGGACCGTGGAGCACAAGTACCAATCTTCGGTAGGAATCCAACCAATCTACGGCTAAACGTAGAAGAGTTGGCAAAAAAAGCAGCAGAGCTGATACAATTCGGAGCAGCAAACCAAAATGTTCACACAACCGTAAAATCGCTGGCAACTGAAATCAAATATATCATAGAGAAAATCAAAACCGATGTTAAAAGGACAGAAGCAGAAATAAAGAAAAGCAAGGAAAACGAAAATAAGGTGAAAGAATTAAGGATAGAAACAAACGGAAAAGATAGTGAAATTATAGGACTAAAACAAAAAATTTAAATTCTCGAGGAAAAAAACATGTGCCTTGCAAACCAGTTGGAGAAACAAAAAAGCGAAAAGACACTCAGAAACGAGGAGCTTGTGTCCCTGGAAAACCTAGACCTGGACGACTACAAAACCTGCGAGGACATTTTAAAAAGGGTATGGTCACTCATCTTATACAGGATTACGGAGCTGGAAGAAAAAAGCGCATTAGGACGAAGACCAGACCACGTGTTTTTCTTCCCTAAACGGAACCAGACCCTAAGAAAGGACCGAGAAGAATTGTCGGACGAAATTATAAATCGATTCCCGGAAATGAGAGACGAAAGTCCTGTAGAATGCGTGGGTGGTGCATACCTTACGCTAGAAGAACTAGTGAAATATAGAATAGGAAGTACAGGAGATGAAAGGAAGAAGACAAAGACGCTAACGGCACTATATACAGAAGGAACGGAGAAACAGGAGGACACTCACAAAATACTTTAACAAGTACGATGTATAGTAGAGAAAGCAAAAGCAACAGAAATTACCATAATTGCTCCACCCGATCTGGACCCGAGAATTTTTAGAAAAATGGTAGAATGTGTTCTAAAGGATGGTATCCAAAAAATAAACATTTGGTGCAACGAGGGATCCTTGCCAAAGATAACGAGTAAAGATAGGCGTCCAAGAAGCGAGGCACTTATTATAGACCCAAACCAAGGAAAATCATATGCTGAAATGCTTCAAATACTAAGAAGTAGCACAAACAAAAATATAGAGTCGACAGTTAAACAGGTGCGCCAAACGGCAAATGGAAACCTTCTTTTGAAGCTGAGAGACAATAGTCAATTAGAAAACACAAAAAAAGAAGTAGCTAAAGCTTTGGGGGACCTAAGAGTTTGAGTCACAGGTCAAGGAACGAAAACCAAGACATTCTTTATTCGAGATTTGGACATGGTGGCTACAGCCGAAGAAGTCAAAGAAGTGCTAACCAAAGAGAAACTTATTACAAATTGGGAAAAAGCGAGTCTAACGGTAAAGGAAAATCCCTTTGGCGGCCAAACAGCAACGTTAAAAATCCCAGACGCAGAATCCACAAACATCGAGGGAAGATTTAATGTTAGGGTTGGACTTAGTGACTGTCGAATACAGGAGAGGATAGAAATCGAGAGATGCTATAGATGCTGGAGCTTTGGCCACGAAGCTAGATATTGCAAAGAAACGGAAATAAACATGGAAAGCAAATGTTTTCGCTGTGGGAAAGCAGGACACAGGAAAGTAGACTGCAAAGAGCAGAAAGAGTTCTGTCCTTCCTGTAACGAAGAAGGGCACCAAGCCGGCACATCGAAATGCACCAGCTTCAGAAATGCGTTGTATTTGGAAAGGAAGAGAAGAAGATACCAATATCGAGGAGAACTGAGAAGAAGCAGTGTTTCCTCCCAAAAACTTTACCGATAAAAGAAAATATGCCCATACAAACCCTGAAGATACTCCAAGGCAACGTAAATCGGAGAATAGTGTCCGAAAACCTAGCGCAAGCCTACTCTTATAAGACAGCTTGTGATTTTCTATGCTTGCAAGAGCCAAACAAAAAAAGATCAACTGGAACAGGTACTTTCGCGTCCAAGGGAGATGAAAAGAATTGCGCAATTATAAGAAGCTCCCAAAACTCTCTCCCCGTGCATAACTACGTGAAATCAAAAAATTTCGTTTATATAGAACTGGCCGCTGCAGACCTGTACTCAGTTTATATCCCCAGCTATACTATGCAACAATTTGAAGAAGCTGTAGACACGCTATTTGTTCATGTGCAGCAACATCTGTTAAATAGCAAAAAACCACTTGTGATATGCGGGGACTTTAACGCAAAAAACGTACTATGGGGAGGAAATGTAACGGACCGAAGAGGAGAAATCTTGAATAACCTGACGACGTCCCTAAACCTCGTTTGTCTCAATGACCGAAAATATCCTACACTAGTTAGACCCAATGGGGTTTCATACATAGATCTCACTTTCGTTTCGGAAGAGGTAATTAAATCAGATTACAAATGGGAAGTACTCAAAGAAGAAGAAAGCCTCAGTGACCATCACTTTATATCAATTGACATCCGGATTAAAGAGAAACTAAAAAGAAGCACCTGTAAAATAATAAAAAGACTAGACCAAACGGACTTTAAAAAACAATTTACTTACCTTGCTAAGAATGAAAACTCACAAAACATAGATAATCAAATAAAACAAATAAAAAATACTTACCAGTTATCACGGCGCAGCCTCCGGGCAGACCACCAATTTAAGAATTTAACTGGTGGACGGACGAAATCCAGCGGGAGATAGCAGACGTAAAAAGAAAAAGAAGAACATTACAAAGGGAAACAAGGGACCAAGCTAGACGAGAACAATTAACGGAAATATATAAAATATCAAGAAAGACTCTGTCTCGACAAATAAGGAAACAAAAAAAAGAGAAATGGAAGGAATTATGTCAAGCTCTAGACCAAGACATATTTGGCCAAGCCTATCAAATCGTGAAAGCTCAATTAAACGCTGTGGGCCCAAGGCTGTTCCTCAAAAGAGAGGAAAAGGTGCGGATCTTCCATGAGCTCTTCACTACGGCAGCGCAAAATCAACTACCAATAATCCATCTAGAGCCAAAGGGTCCGGACGTCACCCTAGAAGAAATTACAAAGGCAATAGCAAGAATCAAGGTAGGAAAAGCCCCTGGACTAGATGAGATGCTTCCTGCCGACGCGAAACTCATTCTCCTAAATGATACGGAGTATTTTAGACGCCTTTTTTCAAAATGCCTAAGCACGGGCTACTTCCCCTTGGAATGGAAGAAGTCAAAACTGATACTCCTAGAAAAACCGAGTAAGCCTGGAGATACCGAGAAGAACTACAGACCGATTGCTCTGTTGGATGTCCTAGGCAAATTTCTGGAACAAATTATAACATCCAGGCTCCACGAAGAACTACTCAGAACGGGTGGCCTAAATGAAAATCAATACGGCTTTCGTAAGCATAAATCGACAGTTGACGCCATTCAAAAAGTAGTAGATATAGTGCAGCAAAATAAAAATGAAATAGTGACGATTATATGCATTGACGTTAAAAACGCTTTTAACACCGCAAACTGGTCGCTTATAATAGAAAAACTCAAGGCCAGAAATATTCCAGACTACCTAATAAAAATCATTATCTCCTACTTCACAGATAGGTTCGTCTCAGAGGACAAGGATTCGGAATTCAGGGTCGAGGGGGGAGTCCCACAGGGATCTGTACTGGGCCCTACCCTGTGGAACGTATTATACGACGACGTAATGATCATAAGGATACCGGGATAATCTGATATGCTGACGACATCATAGTAATTGTTACTGCTACGACAATCTTAGAATCCATTGAAAGAGGCAATGCAGCTCTTTATGCAATAAATTCGTGGATGGATGAGAACAAGCTTCAGGTAGCGCCAGATAAAACAAACTGTTTAGTGTTTGGATGGAGTTATAAAAACAGGAGGCAGATTGTCTTCAATTTCAACTCGAATATTATTGTACCTCAAAAGACCCTAAAATATCTGGGTGTTACGCTTGACTATAACCTGCTGTTTACTCCACACATCAACGAGAATCTGAACAAGGCCAACAATATTCACCGAGCCTTCGAAGCGATTCTTCCGAACATAGGAGGTCCTTCCAGTATTAGAAGAAGAGTCGCTGCCTTGACCTTCCAGTCCGTAATCCTGTATGCAGCACCAATCTGGAGTAAAGGCGCAGATATTAAAAGGAACGCTGCCAAACTTATTTCCTACCAACGAAAAGTTGCCCTTAGATGCATAAGCGCATATCACACAGTTTCGGCCGACGCAGCTGTTCTACTGGCGGGATTGGTGCCAATCGTCAGTCTCATAAAAGAACGAACGAGAATATATAGGAGAAGAAAAAGCATGGGAGAGGAAATAAACGAGGAGGACACTGCAAAAATCCAAAAAGAAGAGAGAAACATCACTATGGAAATGTGGCAAGAAGAATGGCGAACAACACAAAACACTGCGGCATGGTCCAGAAGGCTAATACGGGATATTAATATGTGGATGGAACGCAATTTCGGTGACGTGACATATCCAATCACTCAGTTCCTGACAGGACACGGATGTTTTGCATCGTATCTACATAGGTTCAAGAGACGGGAAAGCCCAGCGTGCATGTACGGTGATACCAAAAATGATACTGCGGAACATATGCTGTTTCAGTGCGATAGGTTTCATACTTTTAGAGTGGCTGCAGAAACTGCAGTCGGTGTGCGCCTAAGACCGGAGAATCTAATAGAGACAATGATAAAATCCCGTGTAAACTGGGAAACAATAAGTCGCATGATGAAGAGAATGGTAGAGACGAAGGAAAAAGAGGAGAAGGAACCAGCAGTGGAAGTCTAAACCGGCACGACAACTCCTGTCCCGAAGTTGATATTTTCTTCGAAATGGTGCCGGGACAGGCAGCTGGAGACCAATAGAGGAGAGGGTTTTAGTCGGTTGCTTCGGCGGAGTCCGACACTCCCCATGGTCGCCAGAATGGCCCAACAATATCTTGAATTTAAATGCAGCTAATACCAATGACCATGGGGGTGCATAGATAAGCATTTCCTAAACCTCTATAAAAAAAAAGGTCTGATCATTGCCAGGAAAAGTATTAAGGAGGAGCTTTTCTATGGAGCACCCCTAGGAACTCTTAAACTGATATATGATTCTGGATACATGAATAAGGGATTATTTTTAACTTCGCTTCGACATTTTTGTGAGTTTGTGAAACCAACAGAAAATGATCCGGTAATCTTAACATTGGATAATCACAGTTCCCACTGCTATGCTCTCTGAAAGCAATTTTATATGCAAGAGAAAACTTTATGATACTTCTGAAACACTCCAGCCACAACATGCATCCGCTGGAAAGAATCTTTTTTTTCCTTTCAAAAGCGGTTTCTCTGCTGAATATGATAAATGGATGGTAAACAGCCAAGGCAGACGATCACCGTTAAAGAAATATCGGCACCATTTCACGCAGCTTATGCGAACGTAGCAACTCTTGAAATTGCTGAGAAATAATTCTAATGTAGAGGGATATCCCATTACAATCCCGATATTTATACAGAAGTTGATTCCGCCCCCGTTGGGGTATGTGAAGCTGAACCCGATCAAAATATCGAACCAGAAAATGAGTTTGAGCAAAGTGATTCTGACGATGAAGAATGAAGACGATTTAGTACCTCTGGCCATCTTGAAAATAAAATTCAAACCTAATTCACAAGAAAGAACTAAAAATAGAACACCTACTCAAAGCCCTGACCATAGCCAGAATGGTCAAAATGACATTGAAAGAGTTGAAAATCTTGCCAAAAGTCCAGTTTTGGATAGAAACGCTCCACGACCCGAGCCCTTCGTATTCCGTATATCCGAGACCTTCCTGTTCGAAAGTAACACCAAAAATGATTATGCCTTTATTAAAAGCCACACATTAGCAAATACGAAGGCAAAAGTCTAAAAATTCATAAATTATTTTGTTCACTCCCTATAGAGATCAAGTTGTAGCTGAAGAAGAAAACAAACTAAAAAGCAAGAGGGAAAGAGAAATGGGTTTATTTGTCGAAAAATTGAGCCATTCAAAAAAGTTGTCATCCGAAAAAAATACACAAGGAGAAGAAAATACAATTTGTCCTAAATGCAATGAGTATTTTAGCTCGTCAGACTGGATAAAATGCAGTAATTGTGGAAACTGGAGACATGAAGTTTATCCCATTATTTTTGAAATTTGAGGTCATGTTCTTATTTTTTAATGGTTACTCTTAGGCATATAGTTTGCATACTCGTAGGTCAACTGTCACCCAAGAGTACGCATTCTCGATTTTTTTAGTTTTAATACATAACTTTGAGATATATTGTTAGTTTGCCAATATATGTTATATTTTCTTTTATTATCAAATAACTCATTAAATTTTGGTGTTGATAAACAATTTAATGGTGAAGTTTTATTTGCTCTATTAAATTAGGTGCCTACTCTTGAGTATTCTACCGTAGTAGAATACTTCACTGATAGGTAATAGCTCAAGTTCAACCCTCCTGTGAAATAATATTCTTAATTCGCTTTCAAACAAATTCGTCGTACCCACTGAGGTATTCCAAAACAGTTCTGAAAGATACGTTTTCTCAACATTTATGCAACTAATTACGCAAGCAGGTATAAGACGGCTTTGAACAATTTATATCACAAAAGCTCCCGTGAACGGAGCTTAAAATACCCAAAAATAAGCACAACACAACCTTTTGGCGCATATATTATACTTAAAAATAACTTACAAGAGCCTTTCATCATTCTACGAGAATGCTAATAAGTTTTAAAAACTATGCAAATTTTAAAAGATTTTTACAGGACCGTATTGATTTTTTGCTGATACAATTAAAAAAGAAAACACTTACATATCATTATTAATGCACTATAAAACATAACATAATGTACGCACAAATAAAATAAATATACCCTTTATAAATAGATTATTATTTAAATGATGTTGTGAATAAATTTGCTTATGATTTTTAAAGTGTAAGTTCGAAGTTTAAGTATTTTATTAACCTCTTCACAGAGAAAATAAAAGTTTAACTGTTTATTATGTGGTTTCCCTTTTATTAAAGTTGAAACATCAGATTCTTATAATGTAGGTAAAATAAACAATTTTATCTCGGATTCTCGATCTCTTGTTTTAAAGGGAGACAAATATAAACAGAAAAATTAACTGCGGTGACGAGATTCGCAATAATGTACCAAAAAATTGTGTTGACTTAATAAAGGAGCCTCAATTGCCCAGACATTACACATATTTAATCAGTTTTATAAATTTAATTTGTAACCTAAAAATTCCTATTTTTGTCTATGCGTAACTTTAAGTTAAAGACAACTGCAAATTAGTTACATTTTTGTTATAGTTATTAATTTACTTTTTTAAGAATTTTTGCTACAAAAAATGTTTTAATTAAATAGTTGCAATAAAATAAAAACTTGTTTTTCACACTAGCATTGGAACACTTTTCTATACATAAATCAAAACAACAATTCTAAGAATTAAATGAAAACTAATTTTTATGTTTATATTTTCAATATATTTTAATTTTATCATAACAATTTAATTGGTATAACTACATTTTGATTCTGCATTTATATCTTATTTAGTTTGGGAAACTTTTTTATTATAAATTTTACGAAAAAAAAAATTATTCTTCATAAAAATTTTTGCCTGGTCCAAAACCTAAAATGCAACCATCAGATATCAAAATTTTTTCAGTCGTATACGAGGTTTGTCAGAAAATATGAATTTTGCCCAAGAGTAAAGTAAATTTATTTTTGAAAATATCGAAAACTTTAATCATATATTATATCACGAGAACTATGAATTTAATCGATTAAACTACATTCAATATTTTGAGCATGATTTTTCCGGAAAATGTCGAATGCAAAATAATTTAATAAAAACCCGAGACCGCGAAGCGGTCAAGGGTTTTTATTTATAAATTATTTTGCATGAAACTATTTGAGTTGAAAAATCATGCGAAAAATATTGAACGTAGTTTAATCGAGTAAATTCATAGTTTGAGTGGTATACGGCTAGATCATTTCCTGAATTAGTTAAATTAAATCCATAACGTAACTTTATATTTTTCAAAAAATTTTACCTAAATCGCAGATTCATTTTGATCAAAGCTTCAAAAACACATTCAGAACGTTGAAAACGACGCTTCGCATAATATTTGCGTTTTTGTCACCTTGGTTACATATCCTAATGATGCCTTGATTAGGCCCGCTTATCAAAGTCGGCATGTAAATATTTGAAAATTTGACACTTTCTGTCACCTCATACTAAAATAATAAAATACAAATTTTAAAGAAAATCGGAGTTTTTAGCAATAAAAATCAATATTAGATCATTCGAACCATTTAGAAAATAATGTTTTTTCAAAAACCGTTAATGTAAATCGCAAGAATCAGCTACAATCGACAAAACGAAATTCAATATGGAGGACGCAGTTTAATCGCTGTTAAACAGGTCTAGTGCAATAACCACTTATCTAAACAAAATTTATTCAGAAAATCGGGCTGTCTGATTGGTCCATTTTACGATGAAGGAAATAGTCAGTTATATCTTTATTCGTTAAACATTTGATAACCTTTACGTCTCTTCACTTCTATATTGCACTATTTTGATGATGGATTAAAATAATTGATAAATTATAAATAAAATATTTTTTTCCATATAATTGGATGTAATAGCATATTTGAACGTAGTTTTTAATTCTGATCAACTTTTCTTAATACCAATTTTCGATATTGTCAAAAATAAAGGTAACTACTTTATTCTTGAGCAAAATTCATATTTTCTGATATCCCTCGTATACGACTGAAAAAAATTAGTATCTGATGTATGCATTTTAGGTCTTGGACCAAGCAAAACTTTTTATAAAGAATAACTTTTTTCGTCAAATTAATAATAAAAAAGTTTCCCATATGGTGTGAACTTAAGTAGACACACTGTGTAGCCAACCTAGCGTCGCGACGGAGCAAACTATAGGCACCTGCCGTGACGATCCGTATGCCAATGGATTTTAACAAAAAAA
>JAEQML010081157.1:0-11317 GCA_016904865.1 Pissodes strobi
TTCATTCTGTGAAAATTTCAGCTTGTAACCCCGAGGTGCCCACAGAAGTCAAGATAAGTTATAAGTAGCACTCTACTAAAAGGCAATTTCCATTTGTGATACAGGCCTCGAATAGAAAAAACTAAAACTTGTTTAGCATGTTTCGGAAGACGTCCTAAAGGACCAAGATCCTCGGAACCCTCAATAATTTATATTTTTTTGGAATATTCCAAATATTTTTTAATCGACATTTCGGCACAAGCCAAAATACATTTCCGTTCTTCACTAGACATGGTAGAATTTTTTTTAAGGCGATTTGGTGATTTAAGACGGTTTTGTCGATTCCCGGTTTAAAGATGCATTCTCCAATCCAACCTCTTATACTAGAAACACTGGGGAAAATTAAACCTTTTGCCGCTTTAATAAGCGGTAAGCTGATTCTTGGACCCATTTTAAGGAAAAACTTCATATGAACATATGCCCTAAACGTCTTAACTTTTGAGATATACCGGGTGTCAACGAAATCGTTTAACAATGCACCATTCAAATGTTTTTTTAAGGATAAATTTGTAACTTTGGTTGAAGATATGGTTTATGAAAACTCAGATTTTTTCCCTAAAAAATAAATGAGCAGGAGACAAGAATTTCAAATACAACACTGCATATATTTTTACATATATGAATAAAGCTTGAAATTGCCATTTTAACCATGTATCTATCACAAGTTGCCATTTTTTCTCAAAATGGCGGCGTAGAGGGCATTTATCCCAAATTCAATATGGGTGCATCACCATTGGAGTTTTTGTCAAACTGTCCGTTGATATAGAAGACAAGATAGGTTTTCATGCAGATTTTTCTCACTGTTGGAAATTATAGATAATTGTTATAAAATTGAAACATTTTTAGTTTTTCTTTAAAACGTCAAAATTTACGTCAACTTTTCTCGAAATTTTGAATAGAAACCTGAATATATTTTACCGCATTTGGATAGAGCTCGAAATTCCCTTTTGAGCGATGTATCACAAGTGGCCATTTTTTTTAAATATGGCGTTGTAGATAGCATAATTCAATATGGCGGCGCGACGCCATATTGAATTATGCCCTCTACAATGTCATCTTTAAAAAGAATGGCCACTTGTGATACATCGTTCAAAAGGGAATTTCTAGCTCTATCTAATTGTTTAAAAATATGTATAGGGTTCTGTTCAAAATTTCGAGAAAAATTTACATACATTTTGCATTTTAAGGAAATACTAAAAATGCTTCAATTTTATAACAATTATTTAGAATTTCCAACAGTGAGAAAAATCTGCAAGAAAACCTATCTTGTCTCCGATATCAACGGACATTTTGACAAAAAATCTATTGGTGATGTCAAAATGCCGCCATATTGAATTTGGAATAAAGCTGGATTTATAGATTGACATAACATAAGCATAGCATAGACATAGCATTGCATAAGCACATTACGAGAAATGGTCCGTTTATAAATATAGGCTTATGTTATGTTGCGCCTGAGCCGTAAATCGCAAATACTAACCTTACAAATTTCAGAATTTTGTTTTAAATTTTTGAAAGAAGTATATTATAGAGTCTTATGTATATTAATTTATAAATCCTTTCCATTCTCAAAAAGAACAAGCATTCAAAAAGCTAAAACACCAAACTTTATTGAACATCTCATCTGTCATTCTCTCAAAAGGTAAATACAATTAAAATTCTGAGTTTTCATTGGTCGAACATAAGCACATAGCATAAAAAGTTAAATATTGGTCAACTTCTAATGTCAAGCTTATGTTGTGTCTTATGTTATGTCGATCTATAAATTGCCTAATTTAAACATGAATGTTTAACTTCTTATGCTTATGCTATGCTTATGTTATGTCAATCTATAAATCCAGCTTAAATGCCCTCTACGCCTCCATTTTGAAAAAAAATTACAACTTATGATACATCGCTGAAAAGGGAATTTCAAGCTCTATTCACATATGTAAAAATATTTGCATGGTTGTGTTTGAAATTCTTGCCTCATGCTCACTTCCGGTCAATCAGGAAGTGATATTCATTTGTTTTTTAGTGGAAAATCTGAGTTTTCATAAACCATATCTTCTGCCAAAATTTCAAATTTCTCCTTAAAAAAACATTTGAATGGTGCGCTGTTAAACGATTTCGTTGACACTCGATATAGAGGTCAACTTAAAAAAAAATAATTATTAGACACTTGTGGATTTCTCCTGCGTCGAATTGCTACTAAAAGTCGCAGGAGAAATCCAGAGTTATTTCATCAGTAGCATGTGGAAGTTTTCGTCAGTAGCCTGTGGAAGTTTTCTGGCAAAACTATTATTAGACAAGCAGTGGTACGCCACTGACTTTTCTTAAAATAGAAAATATATATATTTTTGAAATCCTTATTTCTTAAGGAAAAGATTTGATCACTTGATTTTTTTTTAGTCCGACACACGGTTTTCACCTAAAAAAATAAAATCTAATTCTCTACATTGTGATATTGTCATTAACGTAATTGTTATGACCATGCAAAGAAACGATTATTGATTTTTTTTTAAGCGAAAGCCTTGCATCGGATTTAAAAACACCAACTGATCAAATTTGTTTAGATGCGGATTTCGAAAATGATTTTTATTTTAAGATAAAGGTGCCTACCATTTTTTTCTTCAAAAATATTCAATGCAAAACTGGTACGGACGCCACTGAAAAAAAACTGTCTGTACAACAGAAAATACATCTTGATGCCTAAAAGACGTGTACCCAATTTCATAAAGATATCTACAATAGTATCGCACTTATTATATAAAAAAAAAAATATTTTTTTTTAAACTTTACCTCTCTTTGTATGTAAAAGTAAAGTTGTTTAGGGCATACATTCATAAGAAGTTTTTTTCTTAAAATGTGTCCAAGAATCAACCTTTTAAATATTAGCATGTCATTAACGAACACCCTATATAGTAATGGGCAGTGGCGGCTCGTAGGTATACAGTGCGAGTCTCTAACTTTGGAATAAATTGGGTAAAGGAGAGATATTTTTTTTCGATAACTAAACTATGCTAGCACACGTCGATTACTAGGTGCCGAACTGAAACTTTATTATGCCCTTTAAAAGAATAATAATAAAGGACTTTCATTTAAAAAATAGTCGATGCCGTCATATCTAAAATTTGAGACACCCGTATGAAACGGCCCGAGGTATTATGCCCACTATTATAGGTTTCGATAAAGTTCTTGATTAATCCCCAGTTTTATTCCTCCAGATTAACGTCAAAGTTCATTGAAAGTTTTATTCTTACCACTATTTAAAATCCATTTTTTGCAAAGTTCGTCGTTCTTTAGGGGAATTCGAAATAATTTAATTCCGTGATTATTATTGCAGTTATAAAAACAACAGGTGATGCCTGACATGTTGAAAACAATAATAATATCAAAATATTATACTTAGTCAAAAATAGGAGAATAATAATTAGTGTCGTATGAATTGTGAGAGCTTCGCAAACACTTGATCCTGCCATAAACCTAACTTGCTGGCTTGGTGCAATTGCGATTATCTGGAAAATTTAGCTACGCGCGCCGTGCAGGGCGCCGCGCGGTATTTGCTGGAGGATCGAGCAAGCACGTAAGTCCTACCTTAGTTCATACGCATCGCGCCGGACCGGCCGCAGTTTTCCGCGAAACAGTCTTTGATGAATATTCGCAAGCTGAAAGAGAGCGTTTTTTACGAAATAAGGGTGATAATTGTATTGCTGAATATTAGTTATTTAATGTTTTTATTGTTCCGGATCCGGGGTCAAATTTGATAGGTATCTACCTAGGTACCTATACATTATTTTAGATTTCATATATTGTAGTGTAGTAGTAGCATAAACCTAACTACGCCGAATAGTTAGGTTTATGGTAGTAGGTACAAGATTTTTAATAATTTTACAATTAATATAATTATATTATAGGTTATGTTAAGTTCCTATAATAGGTAGGTACGCCTAAGTAACTAAAAAAAGTATGTCTATACCTATTACCATACCTATATGAGTACGTACTAACAATAATAACAATACCTAGGTAATTACTAATTGTTACTAAAAAGTAAAACCACAAACTGTAAATAAAAAAAACTCCGGTCCTGCAACATTTAAAATCATAGGTAAATAACCGAAATAAAATAGAAGCCTCTTTTCATATTTAATTATAGTTAATCTATTTTAAGTACATTTAAATTTGGCAACAGCGCGAGCGACCCGAGTTCTGAACGGCGTTTGGCCGTTGCTTGGCAAGCGACGAAATACGATAAAATTTAATTCGTAATAATGGTGGCGCCATCTCTCGATACAATTGTAGCATTTTTCTATGGGCTATGCCCACTGAGCGTCTATTCGGAGTAGTTAGGTTTATGGTATTATATATAGTTTAAGTTGAGCATGTCTGAATTTCATGTAATGTACTGTGGTTTGGTTTTAATGTTACTTGTAGGACTATGACGTTATATAGGAGTTTAGGTCTTTGCTTCTCGATTTTAATTTTATATTAGTGTTTGCACTAGTGCTAGTTATGAACTCGTATTTTGGTGTGTATAATTAATTGTTGTTATTATTGCTTTGTTTAGACTTTACTTTCTTAAAAAAACCCTGTAGTACAGAAGGCCAGTCCGGCACTGTTCTTTCTCCGCAAGAGAGCGCCACCTCCCTGAAGAATTAATATTTTTCACCCCGTTCGTTGCCGCCCGGCATTCATTCGTTTGAATCATTTTTAAGTTAACACACGTAAAATCTTAACACCTTGAGATTCGGTTAGAATCCAAGTGATTATTGATCATATTACTTTGTAATAGTGTATAAATTAATACTTATACTTTATTAACCTTCTCTAAATATACTCTGGTCTTCAAATCGAAAATTGGGGTTTTTATTGAAGAAAGAAAACCAGAATACGTGGAGTGGAAAAGCCCACACACAATACATTGGTACTTCGAGTCGGATGAACATAACATAAATTCAAGGTAGAATCACAGGTCCTTCGTACAAACCAGCAGCAGTCAATAAGGTAAATTTCATGTTTATTACATCAATTCAGAAGCCAACAAATCCAACAAGTAGCCAGGTGATAAGGGCGATTTTCGAGTAATTTTACATACACGAGAGACGCTGCCGTGTACGTTGATTCCGGATTACGTCAGTCGATGCAGAAGTTGCAGGCCGTTTTATCATCGTAGGTGCGAGAGAGAAAACAACATAATCCACTACGCTACGGGGCGATCACATACATCTCCTCATTGGACGGGACAGCAAGCGCTGGAGCGCATAGTAACAAACTTTTAAATTTTATGCACGATTATTGTCGATTTAGATATTTTATTTAGGGGTAGCATACAGATCAAGGTCAAGTGTCTAGCATATGAGTTTCGCCATGTAAAATTTTTATATTTATATATTTATAACAGCCATATAGCACCATTGTTGTTGGATATTTCACATTTGGTTACAATTTTAACCATTTTACATAAAGATACAATTTGCGGGTATGTTTATTTTATATCTGATTACTTAAATTTGTTTCATCAATTTGCAGAAACGGGTTATAGGTATCATTCATGCATGTATGTTTCTACTGATTTTTAATATACAATTGCAAGAGTTTGCTTTGTATAAATTTCATGCATTTACATTATTTGTTAGGGCTACTAGCAATCACATTTTAGGTATATAAGTTACATATACCATATACCTACATATAACTTGCATTCAAGCTTACGTATATTTTTCGCAATTTTATCAACATGCCTGAAGAAACACAAGACAAAAATCAATCATCCTCCACAGAGGGCATAGGTAATAAAATCAAGGGTCTTTCCTTAGCACGCAGTAAAATTTTCAGCGCACTTTCAAGGTTTACTAATTTTGTAAATATATTTACTGATCCAAACCAAATAGGTCAATTACAGGTAAGGTTGGAACGGATACAATCATTGTGGTCTGAGTTTATATCAGTCCAGGGTGACCTTGAAATATTTGACAGCACTGATCATTCACAATTTAGGATTGACTTTGAGGATGAATTCTTTGAATCATCGGGTTTGGCTAAAACCATCATTGATAAACATTTCAGAGATATTCAAACTAACCAAATATCACAAATTCCACAAATCATGCCACACGGTTCTCAAAATATAACATTACAAAATCATTCGAACTTGCCTAAAATTAAGTTGCCAGAATTTTATGGCTCATATGAGCTCTGGTTGCAATTTTCAGATACATATAAATCTCTCATACATAACAGCACATCACTGAGCGACATTGAAAAATTCTGGTACCTTAAATCGTGTCTAAAAGGCGATGCTGCCAAACTACTTCTTTCCTTAGAAATAGTTGAATCAAATTACAATATTGCTTGGGATATTTTATGCAAAAGATATGAAAACAAACGAGTTATAATTCAAGCGCACATGAAATCATTTTTTGAGATTCAGCCTATTAGCAAGGAATCTCATGTCTTACTGAGAGCACTGATTGACAATGCAAACCTACATTTAAGAGCTCTTCAGTCATTGGGTTTACCTGTTGATCAGTGGGATTGTTTTGTCATATTCCACGTTACGTCTAAGCTTGATTCTATCACAAGACGTGAATGGGAAGATGTTTCTTTAAAACTCAACGTAGATACTCCCACTACGGCTGATCTATTTTCATTTTTGAGTAAGCGCTGTCAAATACTTGAAAATATCACTTCTACATATTCAAGCGCAATTAAAACAGATTCTAAGCACCATAACCGTGGCACAAATCTTTCATTAACTACTCCAACTTGCCTGAATTGCAAAGGAGACCACTTTATCTTTTCTTGTGGTGATTTTTTAAAGCTTCATGTTCAAGACAGGTTAAACAAGATTCGTAAACTTAGAGCTTGCACTAATTGCTTGCGACCAGGTCACTACGGCAAGGATTGCAGAAGTAACTCGGCATGTAAAAAATGTTCTTTGAGGCACAACACATTATTGCATTTTACAAAGTCATCCTTTTCAAGTAAACAAGATTCCAATGATAATCAGGATGTTTTAGATTCCACAGCAGATCAAGAATCTTCAAATCAGTTGCAAAATCATGACTCTAAAGCCTTATCTGTCACTAACACATCTCGGTCAGCTGAAACTCAATGTATACTATTACCCACAGCTTGTGTCTTGATTCAGGACAGGCATGGCAATCATCACATGTGTCGAGCTTTGCTTGACAGTGGATCGCAATTAAACTTTATCACAAAATGTTTATTTAATAAGCTTAAGCTTCCTAGCTCAGACATACAACATTCGGTTGAGGGTTTCGGAAATAATGTTACCAACATACACAAAAGCGCTAACATCAATATAAAATCTACCATTAATTCATTTTCATTAGAAAATATTCAATGTTTGATTACAGACAAAATTACCAAGAGCTTACCTGACATCTCATTTGACATCTCAAATCTTCAAATACCCAAAAATATCACACTTGCCGATGAATATTTCAACAAAAATGGTCCTATCGATTTACTGATAGGTGCTTCAATTTTTTGGAACTTATTGAGTGTTGGGCAAATCAAATTACATAATAACGGCGCTGTTGTGCAAAAAACAAAATTAGGGTGGATTGTATCAGGTCCATTATTAGTTAACTGTCTTACAAATTCCTCAGCGTGTAATTTATCTATAAGCACAAATAGTTTACAAAATCAGCTTGAAGCTTTTTGGAAAATTGAGGAGTGTCAACCTAAACAATTCTTGTCTCAAGAAGAGCAAGAATGTGAAACCCATTTTATTGAAACCACACATAGAGATAGCTCAGGAAAATTTGTTGTTAGTCTTCCTTTCAAAAACAATGTTTCAAATTTAGGGAATTCATATGATATTGCTTTAAAGAGATTTTATAATCTCGAGAAAAAACTCGCTAGTAATCCCATGCTCAAATCCCAATATACTGCTTTTCTGACGGAATACCAGGAACTCGATCATATGAGCATTATTCCTCATTCATCAAACCATACAAACATAGAATTTTATCTTCCACACCATGCTGTATTTAAAGAGTCGAGCACTACTACTAAGCTTCGGGTGGTGTTCGATGGGTCTGCTAAGACATCTAGTGGTTTATCCCTTAATGACACACTGAAAGTAGGTGCTAAAATACAAGATGATTTAATTGACATTGTCATACGTTTTCGAACTTTCAAATATGGCTTCACAGCGGACATTGAGAAAATGTACCGGTCTGTCTTGATCAAGGAAGATCAAAGATCTTTCCAGAAAATAATTTGGCGTTCTGACCCTTCCCATCAATTGGCTGAGTATCAACTAAATACAGTGACTTACGGCACGGCTAGTGCAGCTCACTTAGCTATCCGTTGTTTGCAGCAGTTAGCTGTGGAAAATCAAAATCGATATCCCGAAGCATGTGAAAAAATTTCCTCATCATTTTATGTGGATGATTGGCTCTGTGGCTCAAATACCATCCAAGAAGGTAAAAACCTCATCAAGGAAGTTGATCAAATTCTTAGATCGGCTGGGTTTAATTTGAGAAAATGGGTTGCCAGTGATAATAATCTTCTAGAAAACTTTTCGAATTCTTTATCAGGTGCAAAGGTCCTGGCAGAAGGAGACACCACGAAAACCCTTGGAATTACATGGCATTCCAAAGATGATGTTTTCCAATACACAATTTCTCTTCCTAATATTAATCCTGTAACTAAAAGATCCATTTTAGCTGTCACTGCACAGATTTTTGATCCCATGGGTCTTGTTGGTCCTTGCATCATAAAGGCAAAACTCATTATACAATTATTATGGCAATTAAATCTTGATTGGGATGAAAGCGTTCCCATGGATTTACATCAAGCATGGACTAATTTCTGTGAACAGATTTGTCTATTAAATCAAATAAAAATTCCGCGACTCATTTCTTATCCAGATTGCGATTTGGTTGAATTGCATGGTTTTAGTGATGCGTCACAAAAGGCATACGGAGCTTGCTGCTACCTTAGATCTTGTGATGGGTCTGGCAATGTAAATATCCGTCTTATTTGTGCTAAATCCAAAGTCGCACCATTGAAAACTTTATCATTGCCACGTTTGGAACTATGTGGAGCTTTGCTTCTCGTCAAGTTATACCTAAAGGTATTGGGTGCTATAAAACATATTAACATAAAAGGTTCTTATTTTTGGACTGATTCTAGCATAGTTTTATCATGGCTCGCCTTAGAACCTAACCAATTGAATACGTTCGTGGCTAACAGAACATCAGAAATCCAACGATCAACCTCTCTTGAACAATGGCATCATGTACCATCCCAACAAAATCCTGCTGATGTCATATCTAGAGGTATAGAGCCAGAAGAAATAAAGGATTGCAAACTTTGGTGGGTTGGCCCTGAATTTTTAAAATATGAAAAAACAGAATGGCCATGTTTGTCTTCCAATTTACCGCATCCACCAGAAGTTAAGCAAAAGAGTCAAACAGTTTTGACTTCACTTAAACATGATCTCACTTTCATTAATAATTTTTCTTCATATACAAGGCTTCAAAGAGTCACTGCATTTTGTTTAAGATTTATTAATAATTCAAGAAATAAAATAAAAACCTCCAGATCCTTTGGTCAGTTATCTAGGCAAGAATTAATGAATGCTATTATTGCCTTGTGTAGGGTAATTCAAAGATATTCTTTTGCTCATGAGATCAAATGTCTTAAGGCATCATTAGCTCTCAAAAGGAGAAGCAAAATAATACGCTTAAACCCATTTATTGACCCAGACGGTTTATTAAGAGTTGGAGGTCGACTCAGATTTTCAGATTTGGATTTTAATGGTAAGCATCCTATATTGCTTCCTAGCAATTCGCATTTCACGACTTTAATCATTCGCTATGAGCATTTAAGACATCTGCACGCTGGTGCACAGACAACATTATCGGCGATAAGATCAAACTTTTGGCCTATCAATGGGCGTCATACTGTTCAAAAGGTTCTCCGTGAATGTGTTATTTGTTTTCGTGCCAATCCAGTACTTTTATTCAATCAGATGGGTGAATTGCCAAAAGAGCGAGTTACTCCCCAAAGACCCTTTTGTACTACTGGTATTGACTTTGCTGGTCCTTTTCTTGTAAAGGATGGCAAGGCCAAAAACAGAACCATGATTAAGTGTTATCTCTGCATTTTTGTATGCTTCGCCACAAAGGCTGCGCACCTGGAATTGGCAGTCGATTTGTCTTCCGAGTCATTCCTTAATTGTTTAAAGAGATTTGTCTCTCGGAGAGGCATTTGTGCTAATATTTACACCGATAATGGTACCAATTTTGTTGGTGCTGAACGTGAACTGAAGAATACAATTAACAAAATAATGCGTGATTCAACTTTTAGAGAATTTTTAGAAATTAATCAAATCACATGGCATTTCTCACCACCATATGGTCCCAATTTTGGAGGTTTATGGGAGGCATGTGTCAAATCCGCCAAATTTCACTTAAAGAGGATAATAGGAAATGCTCATTTAACATATGAATCACTGTTAACTATTTTCATTCAAATAGAGGCAGTATTGAATTCAAGACCGTTAATACCTCTATCTAGTGATCCCAATGATGTATCTGTTCTAACACCTGGACATTTCTTGATTGGTCAATCGTTAACGTCTTTACCCCAAACTGACATAATAAATATCGCAGATAATAGACTCTCACTTTATGAGCGTATCCAACAGCAAGTGCAACATTTCTGGCGTCGATGGTCCCATAGTTACCTGAATACCTTGCAAGAAAGATCCAAATGGGACACTCGTTTTCCTAGTATTAAGATAGGGACGCTAGTTTTAATTAAGGACGATAACACAGCTCCATTATTTTGGAAGCTAGGTCGTATTTTAGAGTGCTTTTCTGGTAAGGATGGTATAGTGCGTGTAGTGAACATTTACACAAACAATGGTGTCTTAAAACGTGCTATTTCTAAGATTTGTGCTCTACCTATAGATAATAGATAAATTTGTATATAAGACTAAAATTAGCTTAACGACATATCCATGTTTGATATTAAGTGTCGTATTAAGGAGATACTTTGTTTTAGTTTGTAAGCCTTACAATTTAGAATTTAAGACTACTGACTATTATCGGCATTCGAGTATTGAATCTTATTCATGTACTGTATAATTCATTCCATGTTCTCATTCATTATTTTTACATCTGGTTTCCTGTACTGGGGATATTCCAAAATGAATTCCCGGTTTTGCTTTTACATTTTGAAAGTTAATCCTTTCAAAGGGGCCGGTATGTTTAGACTTTACTTTCTTAAAAAACCCTGTAGTACAGAAGGCCAG